>JAOVVB010014853.1:10000-16502 GCA_028570985.1 Heterobranchus longifilis | reverse complement strand
CTGAGAGAAGCTTGCAGAGGGAGGGAGAGAGAGAGAGAGAGAGAGAGAGAGAGAGAGAGGGCGAGCTTTAGTCTTAGTGAGAGCTGCTAATAGATGCCGAGGTTGAAGGGCAGTGTGACATTGAGAGTTAATTAAAAAAATAATAGCACATTCCTGCGCCCCTCACGAGAGAGTCAGCACTGCATATTCATAAATATCTGTGTGTGTTTCTGCGGGTTCTTAGGCATGCTACGTTTGTGTTTGTGTGTGTGTTTGTGTGTGGTGTGTGGTGTGTGTGTGTGTGTGGTCTTACAACAATATAGCCCTGTCCCATAGCACAAGGTTAATGATAAAATCTGACCCGCTCACTGACAGATATCAGGAGATTACCCCCCCCCGACACACACACAAACCCTCTCTCCCTCACACACACGCACGTGCACACACACACACACAGACACACACACGTCTCCATATGCATACACTAATTAACCAGCACAATAACATTTCCATGGCTCGTCCAAACACTGTTCAAGCTGTCATGTTCTAATTACGGTATGTCGGCGAGGCCAAAAGAGAAAAATAAACCAAACTGTATAATGTGTTATGCATGAGCCCACAGTTCAACTTTACACCAAGTAATCCAGGGAAAAAAAAACCAACAACTGCGGAGGCCCCTTTATCCCTTCTAAAGCTGGTTTACATCTAATACGTTGTCACAACATGAAATTTTAAAGTAAATAAAAAAAAGTAAGAGACTTATTCTACCTCATAAGTCATAAATTGCAAAAACGGGGGTCGTCCATGTGTTCCCGGGGTCCTCACTGTAAGAGATTGATGAGGTCTATCTTCACGGTTCAAATTGCAAACGAATAAAAGGAGATGGACGTTTCAAATGCAGTTTGAATGGTACAAATCCATTCAGTCACTGTGGAGATAAATCAAGGAAACTGTAGGCGATAAGCTGTGGGTGATTTCAACATATGACCCAGGGAAACATACATTTGGCCTAAAGGGGGAGAAAAAAAAGCATTTCTGAGCTGAGAACATAAAACCCTTTGAACGATCTCCTTAATGTGTCGCATTCAGAGGATATTGAGCCGGGGGGAAACATACAGCAGGACCCGCAGAAAAAACGTTCCAACTTCAGGTAGAAAACACTTCAATATACAAGATAATAAACCTTACCAGAAATTGATCAATATTCAGAACTGTTTCAAAAGTGTTGATCCGCTCCCTCATCTTTTCTGGCCGTTCCTCCTGCAGATTGTTGCTCACTTTGCTCTGCGTCTTTAATATACTGTAATTCCCTCCCTGGATATCTTTGTTTTACATCTGTCCTTTCCCCGGACATGGACTGTACCTGCTACCTGCCTCCATACAGTATATCGCCAGTGCAGTATACACACACACACACGCACGCGCACGCACACACACAGTGGAGAAAGCAGTAGAGGTTAATACAGACACTTGAGGCTTGACAATAAATTGTCATCAGCTCTTAATTCGGAGGGGTAGATTCTCAGTCAGGCAGCCGATCCAGCAGATTCCTGCAGCCGGATCATAAATGATACCAGGCGGACCGGGCACAAGCTTAAGGTATGAAAATAATACCTGCTGACTGAGTGGAGACCATAACGATATTAACATTGTGTGGGATAGGGTGGATAATACCGTACTGTACTTAAAGTGCCTTCAACATAGATGCCATGCTTTACTAAAGCCTGACAAACATGTTGCTGGCAGTGATCGAAAAATATGGACCGAGGCAAGATGCTTTACAGTTACAACACATTTTACTGTGAATAGAAAGACAAATAAGCACGGACGGATTACTGAACGGGCCCACCGGGCACAGGACCAGGGGCCCCTGGGCCTTCACCTGCAAAATGTCACTCGAAGAGACACATAGGGACCACGAAGAGATGCAAAATGATCACAAAGAAACAAAAACGATTGCAAAGACACACCTAATAAATACAAAAAGGGGCAAAATGACCACAAAGAGACAGGAAAAGACCATGAAGAGACACAAAAGGACCACAAGAGACACACAATTACTACAAGGGACTGAGAGAGATGCAAAGCAACTGCAGAGAGACACAAAATAACCACAAAAAGGGGCAAAACAATCACAAAGAGACACAAAACCACAGAGAGATGCACAGCAACTACAAAGAGACAGAAAGCAACAACAAAAAGAGGCGAAACCACCACAAAGTCTGTGCGTCTCGCTCCTGTGTAGGAGAGGTGGTGGGGCCTTTTTGCATGTCTGTGCCCAGGGGCCCATTGTCTCATAATCCGCCCATGCAAATAAGTATTGAACTAAAGTCCAAAATACATAAAAAATGCAGCCTGTAAAGCATTTCTACGCCAATACATACAAACACTGATTTATTTAGGATAAGCCGGTATCAGCTGGTAATATCGGCTTGCCGTTACATCAATCAGCCTCTTTTTTATTACCTTTATTTAGTCAAGCCGTTCTCCAACTGTGGAACCTAAAATGGGTCAGTGACTGTTCTGTTGTGACCCAGTAGTTCTCACGTGGTCTCTGGGTCTTTGGGGACCAGAGTGTTGCCGGTTTTCTGTCTCACCAGGTAGCTGTCTGCATTTATCTGGTGAAAAACAGCAGGGGGTGAGTGAGTTTAGTAGACTGTAGTGTTTTATTTAACTTTGTGTTGGGATTGGATACTTTATCACCTGCCGCAGCTACCTCTGGCCCTGAACGTGGAGTGCTGCCGTCAGCGTGAAAATAACACAATTTGATTTCAATTTCAACACCATGAAGGAAAAATTGAGAGTAAATATGTCTGACTGTGTTTTACCTGATGCATGTTGGGATATCACTACAGCCACCTATTACTGACCCTGAGCAGGTGTGGTAACGGGGAAGCAGCTTTCAGTTTCTTTACAGAAAGTAAGTGGAACAGACCTGAGAAATGTTCCAAACCTGATCTAATTTAATCCAACTTTTCTCCTTCTTATAGCCTACCCATAACATTAAGGACTGTGTCCCAGTAAACAAAGCCTGTGAGGCAACAAACACACCCTGAAACCTGCACACCAAAGGGAAATCCAGCCATCATTAATGTTATTAATTACAAGCTGTTCCTGCGACATGTCATCGCAGGAAAAGCATGTAATTAATAACATTAATGACATAATGTAAGCAGCGTAAAGCCCCAGATATCAGGTTTTAATCCTTACATTATTGTTATTCGGCTCTAACATTAACTAATCTTTAAAGTGTCATGATAATGGCAATTTTGCTGAATTTTGCAACTACTCTCTCTGATTTCAATGCAACATACACATATGTTTAAACCAAATTGAATTAATTTGTGTTAGCTGAATTAAAGGCTTAATCTCATTTTAAAAAAAAGACAGAAAAAACACATATAGGACATTTTTTAGACAACGCAACTAACTTATTAAACTTTCTTGTGTTCTGGGTCACGTTTCCCAAAAGTTCTGTAAAATATAATCTCTGTCCAATTGTAAATCTAATAACGCCTTAGTTTTAAGATACTTTTAGGAAAATGAAACATAAGTTTATAGTCATTATAGAGTTTTGTTTGTTTTCCCAATTGCACAACTCTGCAAGCTACAAATACACATTACAAATCAGATTTTTCTGTCCTTCGATGCCGCAAACAGATTTTCTTGCACTTTCTTTGCCGTCTCACCTTCGATTGAACTCTTGTGTGCAGCCTTTCACCTTTCTCCCCCCCCTGCTGAAAATTTCCCTCTCACCACCCCTTGTGCCCATCCGTCCAACCCCCACCCCTGAGGTGAAACCTTACTCGTGGATAAATTTAGCAGCAGTGTGACTCAATGCTCACTGACACACTTCTCCCTCTCTCACACTGTTTGTGTGTATCTCTCTCTCCCCATCTCTCCCAGGAGACCTGTTGTACAGACAGACGGAGGCCTTTAACCTTTACGCAAAAACAATCACATCTTATTGACGACATTTCGCGACGTTAACAAGGCCTTTCATCTTGTAACGCCTGACGCAGCTACTAATAGTTTAATTATGACATTATAACCACCTCTGTAATTGAAAAGACACATCGAGTGTACTGCGATATCATATGAAATGTAATGGCTTAATCGTCTACATCCCAGTCATTCCAGTCTGCGAGACGTTTGGCAGGTGAACGTTATCCCTTTTAGTAGCCTGTAACATTTGAGACTTATGAGATCTATTTCACTGCTGTTGACATTCTCGCAGATCGAGACTCGTCTCCTCGCACAACCTCGTTTTTAACCACGGCCATCAAATACGTTTTAACACACAACCAGCTGTATCAAAGCAACACACAGCATGTCCCACACACACAGCTGTGTGTTCACGCCACCCTGCTGGAGTGTGTCTGCAGTGTGGCACAGGTCAACAGAGGGTGCTTCCTCCTCGCTGAGGTCGAAGGTCAACAACAGGACTTTACACAAGATACGGAGTAGCCAGCAGCGGGGGAAAAGGAGTCAGCTTGGGGGGTCCGGGGAAAAGTTTTGTCCGTAAAAACCCAAATTTGGTGGCTCATTCTAATGCCACTATTATTCCATCATATACACTGATCTTAATTATTGCATTTTTAATACGTTTGCCCACCCGATTGTAAACATGTAGTGAATTATTGGGAGTTTTAGGAGACGTTTTAGCTCACACAGTCTGTAAATAGCTGTTAATGAAATCCCTGCTGATTCGTGATTGATTCATCATTAGATTTTATTTATTTATTTATTCATCAAGACATGCCATCTTTACACAAGATATGGAGTAGCCAGCCAGTGGGGAAAAGGAGCCAGCTTGAGGGGTCAGCCAGCTATTCATGATTGATTCATCATTAGATTTTATTTATTTATTTATTCATTTATTCATTAAGACATGCCATGGCTAATGTTTTACTAGAAACATAAATGCACTCCTATTCATTGAAAATACACAATGTTATTTTAAGGGGGAACAGGTATTTAATCCCATGTCTAATCCAGCCTATGTATTAGTTTTAAATTAACTTATTAATAAAATAAACCTATGCCAAAAACAACAAAACTTAACATGACTTAAATCATGTGACTCTATGGAATCATTAATTAATTAACTGCTGTAAAAAGTGCAATGTAAATAAAGATCATTCATTTATTCAATTACAATGTATATAATAAAGTAGCAGTAGTAATTGAGTAGTCAGCTGTTTGGCTGGCGGCTGGCGCTTATGGAGAGCTCTGCAGCTGTGTGACTTTACAAACCCAGTAAGCAATAATTTGGTGATTTGCAGGTCAAACGACGTTTAGGTCAAAACTGGGCTAACGACTTGTTAAGTTAAGCTTTATTTTATGGGTTAGTAATTTTTTGGATAATTTCTTAAGAAGTTCCAAGAAGTTTCCTGGAAAGAACAGTGCAATTAAGTACTAATTACAGGAGAACATGTTGTATTCTCACACACCGTCAACACCAAGTTTATTACAAACGAGTCAAAGTTAGAAGCTCGACAAAAGTCCGCCATGACCGAGATGTTGCTCGTCTGTATGTGTGTGTGAGGTCAGAGGACACTTAAACTAAAGAGAAGTGTTAAATGGGTACACATCAAACTACAGTAACTGAGGCACAGCAAGTCAGTCAGACAAAAAGAAAAGCAATTCAACGCATATAGAGAATAATGTTTCCAATAATAAATGAATAATCGATGAGTAATAATTCTTTCAAGGAAATTTCCTTTTTACCCTATAATTAGTAAGAAATGATAATAGCTCTTTCCAGGAAACTATCTAGAAAATGATTAGGAAATTACAGGCCTGTAAAATAAATGTTCTTTTGTCTTTGTACTTATACCATTTTTATTTAATTTCTTAAATGAATTATGTACAGAACCACGTATAATTGTGCAAATCCTGTATGTAAATGTGTCCAAGACAAATTTCCTTTGGGGCAATAAAGTCTATTTTATCTTTAATCCTGTGATAAAACGACAGTAAAAACTGGATCATAAAGGACTATATTTCAGTGTGAAGCAGGTCCTCACTGTGAGCTGAAACAGTTATTTAAACAACGGTTATATGTAACTTAGTCTTGCATTGAAAGATCTCTGCAGCGCTGTGTCAGCACTGGACTCTGGTCTGGCTACAGTGTGTTTTCATTCTGGGACAGGGGGATAGACCTGTTAGTATCAGTGATCCTCAAAGTCCAGACTCTTCCACTTTTCATATGTATTATCTTCATTTCTATTTTAACCGGCACAGCTTTTCCAGCCTTTACGACACCGGTTTAGCAGAAAAGTGGAAACTCAAACTACATTTCTTATTACATTTTTCTAAAATTAAGCACTTTACTTTACAGTGCTCATTTCTCAAGTTCCCTGTTATGCTCCTTTTATTTTTTTAAAGCAGTCATTTTACTTTAAATGAGAAAGTAGCATTTATTTATTATTAATGCATTTAGGCTATTACTTATAATCCCTCCAGTTCAAAGTGAAAACTGACAATAAATAGCTGATTGTTGAAATATTATAGAATTGTA
>JAOVVB010014853.1:0-5000 GCA_028570985.1 Heterobranchus longifilis | reverse complement strand
CTATACTAAAAACAAGAAATGGTCACAACTTATAACTAACATTATATACAAATAAAAAGAATGGGCTTAAAAATCCTTATAAAAACAATTTCATACAAAATGAAGCCACAAAAATAGATCTGTGTAGAAAATACATTTTAAAAAGAGAGCATGAAACCTCAAAGTAGCTGTGTAGTAAGAAAACAACAAAATATGATTCTGTCTTTGACTAAAAAGGATCAACTAAACCCTCTAACTGGCATCGACACAGACACACAGATAGACAAGTAAATTGTAAGATAATACGTTGCCCATTTCCAAGTACATGTAGATTAACATAATCTTGCTCCTTTTTCCTTCCCAAGCTCTGTGTGAGTGTATGCACACGTGTGTGTGTGTGTGTGTGTGTGTGTGCATGTCTGAGGAGGCAGTATTTACACAGAAAATATGAATGAACAAATCATCTGTTGGATGAGAAGTTGTAGCAGAGGAATGTGTGAGCGTGCGGCAGTAATTGGAGTGGAATGAACTGCTCTGTGTGCCCTTATTGAGAGGCTTCAATGCAAGGAATGCTCTGTGTGTATGTGTGTGTTAATCTGTGTGTGTGCATGTCAATACTGGGGCTGGTACTTGGGGAAAAGGTAGAGGTCTTTGCACAATGAGCTGGTGAACTCCGACATCTCTTTGCAGCGATGGTGAGCGGTGCCGGGAGCGTAACCCTCCCGCTCCTTAATACGCCCGTTGACCTGGAGACAGACAGGAGGAGAAAAAAAAAAAAAAAAAAAGACAGGAAGATTACAGTGATGTCCTTAAAGCACTGTGAATGCAAATATGTGTGTATAGAACACTTATGTTCACCTGCACCATGATGTCTGCAAGGTGTGTGTCTCTGGCGTGGAGGCGCAGTGTCGTGTTAAGTTCCTGGATAAACCAGGATCCTCTCTTGGTGTTCCGCATGGCTGCTGTGCCTTGAGGAGCAAGAGATCAAACAATACAGGCTTAATACATCGAGATGAGATGCAGGGAGACAGAGCCAAGGTGGTGTCTGGTATTTACACGACTGGAAACAGAGACTGTAAGACGTAAAACAATGTTAACATCTAAAACTGTGATAGCTGTTGTGGAAAAGTAGTCAAAGCTCAGACCGAAAAGGGTGGCAGAGCTGAAAGGAAACTTTATCAACCATCAATACCATTTTAACCTCCGGCGCTTTTACATTTTTAAAAGAGTACTCCATCGATTTAGCATTGCACTCTTTTTAACATCGTCGTACTCACAATGGACAGTTAAAAAATATATACAAATTGATGCAGCATAGCCAGAGATATCGCCTTTTTTTTATTCTTCCTCGTCAAATTCTGGTGTCTACATTACCCACAATGCAACTTTTCAGTTGGAGAGTCAGGTGTGTTATGCTAGTAGCAGCTAATGTAGCCTCGAGCCTCAAGCAGAGATGCAAGCAGCAGGCTATGGAGTTTTGGTAATCTCGCCTCTTTCTAATTTTACACTCCCAGATTGTTTTTCATTTTTAAAGGTCTACAGGTCACTCACTGTGGCCGTGGTTACACTTTTGTGATCAGATGCACCAGATCGGACCTCAGCTGTGTCCGCATAATGTGCGTCCACTTCAATGCGACCTGCCTGACCAGATAGTGATCGGATGTATTTCCACGCAGATATAACGTTATTCCTATTCGGTAAGTGCATCCAAAATGGCACTTTTCTCTTTATTTTGTAATGATGGCAGGGCCTCTATGAGACAGGTTTGTCGAGGAGACAGCGGGTCACAGCTGTGCTCCAGCCCCGGTTCCCTTCGCTCTCGCTCGGGAGAGGAACTCCCGTGTGGCGTGGAGATGACGCGATGACCTACGTTTGATAAATTGTCCGGATTGTGCCCACATGCTGTCCACACCTCACTGCGATCCAAACTCAATGCGAGCCAGGCCACCTCGGCATGTAGTCTGGCTGATCGGATCCCAACGTGAGCAAGATCCGATCTCGGGGCGTACAGACGTGGCAGTTAATGCGTCCTGGTATGATCGGATGACAAAAGTCATCGGCCTGAGAGCATTCTCACCTTTAACATTGGCTACGGTTACACTTGTCTTTTCAATGCGATCTTTGTGATCAGATCACAGATGTGTGTCCACATTTGACACTTTAGTGCGACCTCGATTCCCCACGATAGGCAGATCCAAAATGACACTTGGTGCACAAGAGAGCCTTTTTCTTTTCTTTATATTTTGTTTATTTTGTAATGAGAGACGCACTTCGTTGCAGAGAGACCAGCGGAGATCGCCGGTCTCAGCTGTGCTCCAGCTGATGAGAAATCTCTGCTAATTCGGGGATAAATACATTTAATTTCTTATAATTTAATTTCTCGTTTGATAAATTGTCCGGATTGTTTCCAGATTTCTGTCCACACACCTGTGCAATCCGATCAGAACGCAGTCCTGACCACTTTGGGATGTGGTCTGGGTCATCGGATCACAATGTGAGCAAGATCCGATCGGGGACTGTCCAGACCTGACAGTTAATGCGTCCTGGCATGATTGGATGATAAAAGTCGCATTGACATAGGAACCCCCCCCCCCTTTCTATTTCTTATCTTTGTTATCTTAAACATTGTGGTTTTCAGCCCCAAGCTGAACTTGAGGCAACTTATCAGACTTCGCGCTGCTCCCTCTGCAGCCACAAAAGGCTTTCTATAATGTTTTTTCACAAATGCAGTAGTACTTTCCAAGACCTGTAAACAGACTTTGAAGTGTAAAATGCTCCCATATTGGTTTAGTTGTAGTTACATCCTGTGCAGACTGCATTCATTACTGGCAGAAAACAAGCACATAAAGGAGGTGCTGGACAAACTCATCAGAGGAAAAAGACAGATAGTCCACACACTGATTTGTTTTTGCTGCTTGAAATTTTGCTGCCTTTTTCATTGCATGGATTACTGCACATCTCTACTGCCTCATTAATTTTCCCCACACATCGCAGTTTTAAAAAAAATCTTTTACACTTCATTTAAAAAAACACATTTTATACATAAATCCACCCCCAGAATAGCAAAAGGGACAGACTTACAAATTCTCTGACCTTTGAGAGATGCAAAGCCACAGATCATGTCGGACCGCTGGGGCAGTTTAATCCTGGGCCTCCCCAGGTCCCCTCTCTGTCTGGAGTTTGCATCCCCCTGTCCTTCCCTCCCAGCATCCCTCTGTTCACAGCTTGGCGAGCAGGTCCTCGCTGGCCCATCTATCTGCTCCACTCCACAGTCCATCTCCTCTGGAAGACAAGAACGTTTTGATTTAGCCTGTGTTTTTCTGTTGAAGCACTTGACTTCGGTCTTGGTCTTGAGGCTTTTTTTTCCTATTGCTTTGACTTGTTCCGGTCTTGCCTACTACAGTCTTTGGTTAAATTGAAGTTTTATCTGTCTTCACTCATACTCAATCGTCATTTGGATCTCAACACTGCTCGGGCTTAGGCTCGTCTCACACTCAACTTAAGTGGTCTTGACTACAGCCCTTGCAAAAACACACAGTATTACTTCTGAGCAAATCCAAGAGAAAGCTGTTTGGTTCTCAATGTCAAGGTGATGGCAACTCTGTGATAAACCAAAAACTGAAAAGAGAATTCTGCAATCATCACACTAGAATTGTGCATGATCCTTTGTTTAAAAAAAAAAGAATGCCTTAATTTCTGCATGACAAAAACATTAAAAAAAGCCTGAGCATTTCAGCATTTGTCCAAATGACTGTAACTTTTAAATTCTGGACCACAAATTTTTACTGGATTTTCAAAACCAATGGGGACCCGGCCTGAACAGTATTATTATTGGTTATCACTGAAGCTATTTGCAGAGGCCTTTCAGCAGCAGTACTCCTGTGGTTGGCTCTGTGGTGGAGCGAGGGAGTGTGTGACAGTAATTAGGATTGCTCCTGAGGGGTCTGAGGATTTGTCAGGGGCGTCAATAACCATACAGTCAGACCATAACCTCCATCACAGAGACAGACTAATTAGCTGGGGGCCTGGTTAAGTCACATATTAATTACATGTTTATGGATTATTACTGCACTACTATTCTATTATTCAAGTCTACAACAGAACATTGAAATATGACATAATTATGAGACAATCCACAGCATCTGGAGCAGTGTGGCTGATGGATAGCTGTGACACTGTCACCCAGGTTGCCTGTCGCAGCGGCCAGGAAGGTGACAGAAGACAACATCTGGACATGTAGAGCGACAGGCTGGTATCTGTCTTTTCTCTCATTATGTTGAAGCCAGGGATCCAACCGATTTAAAATAGGTTGTAAGCTATTACAATATTTGCATATTTATATGGGTGAGCTTGTGTGAGCCCAAACACCCAGAAAAGAAAACTTATTTTGGCCACTTGTATTAATGATGTCGCTACCGAAAGCTTGTGACTGGTAGGGTTGGGTACCATTCACATTTGATCTGATACCAGTACCGGTACCTGGAATTCTGTATCAGTACCTAACGGCAGCTTTTTTTGGTACTTTATTTTCTCTATAATAACAAAATTGCAATTTCAGTTGTAAAAAAAATAAGTCCAAATTTCTCAATTCCAACATTTTGATTTACTTAGAACATTTTGCTATTTATTTAGAACATTTTACACTACACATAATAAAACCTCTCCCTCCCACCCTCTCCCCTCCTAACCTGTCCCTACAACCAGCAGCCTGTCAGTCCGTAACCAGGGTATAGAGAACACTGTGTGAGGTGAAAGCGAAACTTAATACTTGCAGCCAGCCAACACTTACATTGCAGCCAGTGTTGTCCGCAAGGCATTTCAAAAATTGTACCCACACTTGTGACTGACCGCTTTCTGTGACTTAAACAAGCTGAAGAGGCTGTGGTCTGTCTCTCTCTCTCTGCCTCTCTCTCTCTCTCTCTCTCTCTCTCTCTCTCTCTCTCTCTCTCTCTCCGCTCTGCTGTCAACTCCGTTTACATGTGAGGGAGGGGGGAGGAGATGACAGACACGTTCTCACGCAC
>JAOVVB010014826.1:4892-16504 GCA_028570985.1 Heterobranchus longifilis | reverse complement strand
ATTATATTGGAGAGAAGGCCGACATCTCTGCGGCTGATATCTCCAACACTCTGCAACTCACACCAAAACTATCTAGATTGATAAATAACACTACAGGTAAGAGGGAAAATATGTATTTTTGAATTTGGGTTGAGCTGTCTCTTTTTAAATGGGTGCTTTTTCTTCAGGGTGTCAGAGGGTGTGGAATATTATTTGGACCTGCTGGCTGCTCTTCACTCAGAAGATCAACATGGAGTGAGACTGAAAACATTGACATGAGCTTTGGATATGTTTTTGTGCATGCTATGAGCTCATTTGTGAGATGTCTTAATGTATTTGCCCCAGGGAACAGTGCTTTATTAACACGTTCATTGACATCTGTTTGCTGTATGTCTCTGTCTCTAGGTGCATGCGGCGGGCTCTCCCCTCCCCAGGTTGCCCGAGCTTTACCTGCAGGCGGGCGCTGCCTTGCTCACGGCCCGACGGCCCGCTGACTGCATGGCGCTGTGCGATGAAGTCATCATTACAACACTGGAGCTGCTGCCAGAGAAGGTGGTGCTGGAGGAGCCGGAGGAGAAGTGTGAGGCTCTGTGTGCAGGGGGTGACGATAGGGTGGGGATGCTGCTGTGGGCGGGGGCTGCCTACCTCCTCCAGGGTCACTGCCACACTCACCTGAGGGACTGGAAACAAGCTGTGACTCACTACACAAGGTCTGTAAGATTACATTGGCTTGATTTCTGTCATCGGTTTTTGGGATTATAAACAAACACATAAGATTGTACTCTGCATTACAGGTGTTTCAACCTGCTAGTGAAAGTGCGCTTTAAAAAGAGAGGTCAGTGCTTTTTTTTTTAAACTTTTTTGATGCTTTGGAGATAAATTGTCTTTTTTACACACAGCTACATTTTATTCTGTTCTATTACAGGTTTCCAACCACAGATTCCCAGTGCAGATATGGTTGGCAAGCAGGGAACAGATCTGTGGATCCTCCAGAGGCTGAAGGGGCTTTCACTAGCTGGTCGGGGCATCAGCTTCGCCCAGACAGACAAACTGAGAGAGGCACTGAGAGACCTGCAGCTCAGCATGCAGGCATCCCCAGGTACACACACCACAGCTGTAACTTCATGATATATATATACACACAGCAGAGCCTGAAGCTATTTTTGACTTGGTTTGTGTGGACCTTTGTTAGAACATGTAATAATCACGCTGTATGTGCTGTCTCAGAGTATGCGGGTGCAGGGCTGTGGTGCGGTGAGGTGTTGTGGAGGCTTGGCAGGAGACGGGAGGCAGCAGCTTGTTGGGAGAAGACCTGGAGCTTCACCCCACAATCCTCTGCAGAGTAAGATGCTGTCATTCTTATATTCACAGTCTTTGCTAAGTTTGTGGTTTATAGTGTGCAGTATGTCATACAGTATGTGCATATTTCACACAAAATGCATCTCGGGTGACCTGGTTACACGTGTACAGCTCTAAATACATGTGTGAATGTGCCCAAAACCCACTGTGGGGTAGTGGGATGTGACTGTAGTCACACTCAGAGGTGGTCAGGAGCACATGTGATCATGCACTGTGGAGAAGTGGGGTGAACACAGATGCATCCCCAAATACACTAAAGGTTTTTTTGCTCAACTTCAAACTTTAAACATATAGCAAGAAAAATCTCACAAAAAGAGTGGATTTGCCTTTTTCTAAAGATCTCAGACTGGGTTTTTAAAGCTGTTGACAGCAAAACAATGAAGCATCTTGCATTGCACAATATAATTCCCCTCGTCACCAGGTTATATGAACTCAAATATAAAATTGACTTAACTCATAAAGTTAGACAACTTTAAAATCCCACCAACCATGAGAAATGCATCATTTTAAGTGGTTCACCACATTCCACTGTACAGATTGATAAAATACCTACAATATATATTAATAAGAAAACTTTAGCGATTTCAACTCTTGGCTTGCATCTACTGTAGGGCGATGCATCAAAGAGGGACTACTATCATTTGCTCTAGCTGTTAGGTCACAATGGTGATCTTCAAATGTGCATTTTTTTTCCCCTCTTCAGCAGAGGACACATTTCCCACAGATAAATCAAAATCCATTTCAGATGCATTTTGATGCCAGTATTTATAATCTGTCACAATAAGCACATGTACTATGCTGTGATGTTGCTCTCCTTCTAACTGATATATACCTTCTGTGTTGCAGGAGTCGATCTGTGTACCTACAGGAACCCCAGTCTGGCCCTCAGTTGGACTCCACGGAGCTGCGCCGCAGAATACAGGAACTTGGTCCTACTTTGTCCGCCTAGAGAGACAAAAGAAGAATACCCTATCACTTACTGAACAGGATCAACTTTCTCTGGCCTGTGAACTGAAACCCATACCCACAACAAACATGTATCTACTGGGACAGTAAAATAAAGCATCTTGAAAGGGCATACAGTGTTTCTGAGAAAACAGCGTGAGTGGTAAACCTAGCAGGTGGTTTATGCGTGAAATGAAAATTACTTGACATACTGTGGTTTGGTCATTGAGGGTCTGAACTGGCTTGCAGGAAAGAAGATGTTTATTTTGGCCAGGCAAGAGAAACCAGGATATATTTTAATAATTGATTATGGTTATCAAAATAAAACACAATACATACTACTTCAAGAGACACACCACAAACTGTGTTGCTGCTCTAAAATGCCTCTTTGGTATGGATTGCTCCTACAAATAAAACGCACAAATACATTTACACTGTTCTTTACGCATGCTGTTATTATCAAGAGTAAAAGACCAATTTCATGTTCATACGTATATACGATTCTTCAATAACAACGCGGTGCAAATTAACTGGATGACAGAAGTTTGGTGATGGCCTTAAATGACCAATAAGAGAAAAGTTGGTGAAAATAGGAACATCCCACTCAGTTGTAACTGGCCAAATTGCCACAATATTCTCGGTGACGTCAGACTCCAGATCATTTCATTGGTTACCAAATATGATGGACAGTCCCCAGCCAATCAGAATGCCGGATGCTTCCAGCTCATGGTATAATTGTAAAGAAGACCACGGAAACTGCTGCTCTTTCGTGTGAAATCACAGAGAACGTTGAGTAACGAGAACCGGTTAAGCCTCTTAAACATTTAGCTAGAATTTCTTTATTTATTAATAGTAATCCAGGTGGACGACCATGGCCTCGGGAGGGGAGTAAGTAGAACAATCTTTCAGCTCTATTAAAATGCGGTTTTCTGAACAATGGCTATCAGCAAATGCCTTTTAAATGGCTAGCGTCAGCTCAGAATACGTTAGTTTATTAAAGTTAGCTCGATTGCTAATACATAACCGAGTTTGCTAGCAGGAGAGCTAATGGGGTCAGTTACTTCAGCCTCCGCACTTTTGTCCGTTGGTTGAATAACCTAACATTGCCAATCCACATACAGTTGGGTATTATCCTGGCCAATTGTTGACAGTTGTCATCCACACGGTTGTCGTTGGTCAGTTAACCGTATTAAATTAGCCAGCTGTGTGACAGCCACTTGACAAAGCGCAGTCATCGCTGTCGTGTTTGAATGCTAACGTTAGCTTAGCAATAGTGTCAAGGCCAAATCCATCCACCATCACAGAGACAAGTTGGCCTATTCGCCGGCTAATAGCCTGTCTTCAGAATTGGTTTCAAACTGTAAATGGAACAAAATCTAATGAGCAAATGACAGACTCGATCAATCGGCTAACTGGTACACGAAAGAAAACGTTAACGCTAGTCATCCAGGTGGCTAACTTCATAGCCACTCTACACAGTGCACCAAAGCTAGCAGGCTAACAGGGTTAGGCTAACGGTATTCATTCTAAATGATTGACAATTTGCTTGGGTTCTATTTCGCTGTTAGCTTAACAGTCGCGAAATAACACACTTTCTCATCTATGTAGCTCATGCGTACGTCGGCAGCTAATGCAGTTGAAGTCACGATAGAGCTGTAACGTTAGTCTTTCTGTGTGGGATCCTAGCTAGCTAACAAAGTTTTTTTTCTTATTCTTTTGCTGTGTCATCTGGGCTCGCTGGCTCGCCAGTCAGTTAGCTACAAGGCTAGCATTAGCATGCTAACAACATGAAAGAGAAACTACAAAACCGGTCCCAGACTTTTCTGGAAACCTGTGTCCATTTGAACCTTAACGTTAGTCACTGGTTAGTTTTTGACATTATGTTGAATAGGCATGATTGTACGTATTATCCGTAGGTAACGTTTAGTCATGGTAATTGGCGAGTTGTGTAACGGCCTGTTTACAGGGTTACACTGTTATTAGGTTACTAGAATTAATTGACTAATTCATCATATTATTTGTAATATAAGTTGATGTGCAGTTCTTATTCCTAGATGTGCTCATATAGAAGTACGGAGACAATTAAGTAAAAATACATTCGCAACTACCAAAACACAATCAAGCAACAGTAAAAGTACTTATGTATGAGTAGTGCACTATACTTGACCTCTCTTCAGACACGGTTTGATCTTGGGTTTAATATATGATGCCAGTAATGATCCATTTAGAGCTCTGTGGGTAAGGAGTTCACCATATTGACCCTCTGAACACAGAAAGCTGTCCTGCAAGGGATGTTTAAACAACAGTGTTTTTCAATTCCCCGTAGACATACCAGAGAAGCTAAACCAGAAACTGAAGTTTCACAGGGCACCTTAGGGACCTGGTTTAACATAAGTTACTATTCCACAGCAAATGAATGCTAGGTTTGGTGAGACGTTGATGATTTCCTGTACAGAATGACAGAGCCTGCATGAGACTTGAAGGTGCACAATAAGAGGTATTTTGTTTCACCTACGACTTGTTTTTTCTGCTTCTCTTCATAGATCCAAAAATGATGATCTAGCCACTGCAATTCTGAAACAGAAGAACAGACCCAACAGACTGATTGTTGATGAATCCATCAATGAAGACAACAGTGTGGTCTCTCTCTCTCAGGTAGACATTCAGAAGGCTTTATGCATGGCTAATGTATCTACAAATTCTAAACCCTGTGAGCTGTTGTAATAGATCAGTTAAGTTGCTATCTTTCATCTTGATATTTTAAATGTAATAACACTGTGATGCACATTAAACTTTGTTTAATGTCTCTTAAGACCAAGATGGACGAGCTGCAGCTCTTCCGTGGAGACACAGTGCTGATGAAAGGCAAGAAGAGGCGGGAGACTGTGTGCATTGTGCTGTCTGACGACACCTGTTCCGATGAAAAGGTCCGCATGAACAGGGTGGTCCGCAACAATCTGAGGGTCAGACTGGGTGATGTCATCAGGTGGGGAAAAGCATACACGTCTTAAATTCTTTCCACAGCCCTTTAAAAAAAAAATCCAAGTGGTGTTAAGTCTTAATATGTCCTTCAGCATTCAGCCATGTCCTGATGTGAAGTACGGAAAGAGGATCCACGTCCTCCCAATAGATGACACAGTAGAAGGAATTACTGGCAACCTGTTTGAGGTCTACCTGAAGCCATACTTTCTGGAGGCTTACAGGCCAATCCGCAAAGGTGAGTACAAATTGTCATTGCCAGAACAAAGATTTTATTTTACCTGGCTGTTCACATGTTTCAATGTATAACATGCAGCTCTGTTAGTGATAAAATTAACATTGTTTTTTTTTTTCATTTTGTGAAGGTGATATTTTCCTGGTAAGAGGAGGCATGCGTGCTGTGGAGTTCAAGGTGGTAGAGACCGACCCCTCTCCTTACTGCATCGTTGCTCCTGACACAGTCATCCACTGTGAGGGGGAGCCAATCAGGAGAGAGGTGGGTAGCAGGTACACACACAGTGCACGGGTTAACCTTTACCAAAAATAAACCACACTGAAATTTGAACATCTTGTTTGAACATGCAGGATGAGGAAGAGTCCCTGAATGAGGTGGGCTATGATGACATTGGAGGAGTGAGGAAGCAGTTAGCTCAGATCAAAGAGATGGTGGAGCTGCCTCTTAGACACCCTGCACTGTTCAAGGCCATAGGAGTCAAGGTAAGGCCCCTCTGCATGGAGGATCAGGCAAACATATCTGGCCTTCATTGTAGAATTTAAACTAAGCCTGTGTAACTTAAAGATTAAAAAGATGGTCAAGTGTGGTCATTCAAGTGTTTAATCACAAGGAGTAAACACACTACCTTACATTGTGCATGTTGTTTGCAGCTGTTTCACTTGCTTTCTGTTTGTGTAATGATGCTGTCATTAAGGTATTCATTTCCCCCCTCCTTTTTAGCCCCCACGTGGAATCCTGCTATATGGACCCCCTGGAACCGGAAAGACCTTGATTGCCAGAGCCGTAGCCAATGAAACTGGAGCTTTCTTCTTCCTGATTAATGGTGTGAACACTTTCCTATATTTATCTTCCATAGACACGTATTCCTAGTCAGGGCCATTTTATGATAATACTGGGTTTGTTACTAACAGCATTACCTTGCATTTGCAGTTGGGTAGGATTCTGATAAATACTTATTCTAACCAATTTTACACTTTTCAGAATGATCTAAAATTAGCTGAGCTTTTAAAAAAAAAAAAAAAAAAGACCTCTTGTCAGCTAGCTGCAAAGGGTGCACCTCACCTTTTGTAAACTTCTGTTGTAAAATAGAAGTGCCTCCTAGAATAACAGTTCAGTTAGAAAAAATATATTGTATGTTTAATACTGTCACTTGTAGGTTTCTGTGCATGTGCTGTATGCATGTGTCTCATACACACTATAGTGTGTTTATCTATTACTGGAGTGTTTAGCTGGGGCATAGTTTATCTTATGATTTATACATATTATTTGAATATAGTATACAGTTTCTTCTGAAATCGAAATGTTTGCCTCTCCATTTTAGGTCCTGAGATCATGAGTAAGCTGGCGGGAGAGAGCGAGAGTAACCTGAGAAAGGCCTTCGAGGAAGCAGAGAAGAACGCTCCTGCCATCATCTTTATTGATGAGCTTGACGCAATTGCTCCTAAGAGAGAGAAGGTGAGTGGGAATAGAGGAAAACTAGATGGATAGCGGAATAACGGTACAGTGCCTGTACACTGAATGAAAATGGCTCATTGTCCAGACCTTGGAAAGAAAGGGGGTGGGGTGGGGGGGCTTTGGCAAGTGATCAGGATGATATTCATATTACAACATTCTCAAATTCAGTCAAGACACTAATGTCTAGATGAAGTTTAAAATGTGTATTTTTTTTTTGTAGACTCATGGAGAGGTGGAGAGGCGCATTGTTTCCCAGCTGCTGACTCTTATGGACGGCCTGAAACAGAGAGCTCATGTCATCGTCATGGCTGCCACCAACAGACCCAACAGCATTGACCCAGCTCTCAGGAGATTTGGTAAATTATCTGTTTTAAGCATGTTCAGTTATGCAGTAGTTGAGAACTAGAAGAAGCATCCAATGCAGGTCTGTGCTTAAGTAGTGAATATAAGTAGTAGTGTAATTCATATAACCCAGGTCTCATTGTTGTTCAAATATAGCCT
This sequence comes from Heterobranchus longifilis, assembly GCA_028570985.1. Lineage (NCBI taxonomy): Eukaryota > Metazoa > Chordata > Actinopteri > Siluriformes > Clariidae > Heterobranchus > Heterobranchus longifilis. Next base: position 9,051 of record JAOVVB010014826.1, on the reverse strand, counting down.
GGTTTCCTAGAATATTTTGTGCAGAGGCCTATTAGTCTGGCTCATCGGATGTACAGTGTGGCTATAAAGCCCACTATTTGGCGCGTCTCACACAGAATTCTCCTCCCCTTCCGCTATCTCCTCTATCTATTTTGCAAGGGCAAAGTCGCTGCATCTGGGGCTTATCACCGCTCAAGACGATTGTGATTGGTTTAAAGAAATACATACAAGCCAGAATGTGTTTTTTTTGCCTTTAGCACAATGATAACTTGTGCAGCCAAAGCTATCTCCAGCGCTGACACAGTGCTGTTGGGATATGTCAGGATGGGCCTGTAGTGTTTAGTTAATCTTCATAGACTATGATATCACTGTTGCAGGAACCTCTATTCATCTCCAGCAAATGAAAATGTAATTGTCAATCAACAGCATCACTTTGGTGGAGTTGTAAATAGACCCAAGGTTACTGTGTGTTATTTTATATAACCTGGAGCTGCTCTGTGTGCATGGCTCACTAAAGCATGTTGTCATATCACTGATTAAAACTGCTGGCTGCTGTTTATTCTGTGGGCTCTGCAGTTCAGTATTGGGTCAGTTTCTCACAACGCTGTGCAGTTTCACAGTTTTAAAGGCATGTGATTGGGACAGCCATGACAAAGGGTTGGAATTGGATCTTGCCTATTCATCAAATACTGATGCTTTGTAAAATGTAGATGGGTACTTTTACAACTCCTATGTACGATTGTAATGTTCTGCTGCCACGCCATTAGAGAGGAGGCAGTAAATAATAAAAAATAATCCCTGCAGACTGCCATATTGCTCTTAGCCTGTTTCAGTTGGAACTAATAAGTGTGTGTTTGAACGTCTGCCACTTCCAGGGCGTTTTGATAGGGAAGTGGACATTGGCATCCCTGACGCTACCGGCAGACTGGAGATACTCCAGATCCACACCAAGAACATGAAACTGGCCGACGATGTCGACTTGGAACAGGTCTGTACACATAATTATTTTCCTGTGGTCAGGTGACCCCACACTGCTTCCCTGAAGACAGTCATGTGGTTGTTATTATTATTATTATTATTATTGCCTGTAAGTTCCAAATAAAGCTACACAGGAAATTGCATTCTATATACTTACATGGAATCTGACAGAATGTAACCATTTAATTTGAAATGGCAGTCACAGTGTTCATGTTTCTACTTAATGAAGGTATATTGTGTAGGATACTGGACAGGAAAGTAATTTTTAGGGCTCTACCCGACTCAGAAGCTGCCTCTGTCTCACTCAGACTCACCCTAGGTCTGGGTCTACAGCTGCCTGTACCCGTTGCAGACATCAGCTACTTCTGGGAACTGAAATGTCCCCAGACGTAGCTGCACACTGACTGATATTTAATTTATTTTTTAAACAACTGCCAGTTCTCCGACTGATTCTTTAAATCTTCGACTTTCAGGGGACAGTCCAAGTAATATTATGGTCTGTGTATCTTTTATATAGGTAGCCAATGAGACCCATGGCCACGTGGGTGCAGATCTGGCTGCGCTCTGCTCTGAGGCCGCCCTGCAGGCCATCAGGAAGAAGATGGACCTGATCGACCTCGAGGATGAGACCATTGATGCTGAAGTCATGAACTCACTTGCGGTCACTATGGATGACTTCAAGGTAAGAGCAGCGATATGGCCTTTTGGTAGAGTAAAATGTTTTCACTTGGCTTATAATGGCCTTCTGAGCCGTCACTAACATGCTCAACGCTGTCCTGCAGTGGGCCCTGAGCCAGAGCAACCCATCTGCACTGAGGGAGACGGTTGTTGAGGTTCCCAACATCACCTGGGAGGACATCGGAGGTCTGGATGATGTCAAGAGGGAGCTGCAGGAGTTGGTGCAGGTATGAACCTCCTCCAGTAGTAAGATTGTATCTGAAACAGATGTATCACAAGCTGTAACATCAGAATTTTTTCTCCCTCTAAATTCAGTACCCAGTGGAGCACCCAGACAAGTTCCTCAAGTTTGGCATGACCCCATCCAAGGGCGTGCTGTTCTATGGTCCCCCTGGTTGTGGTAAGACTCTGCTGGCCAAAGCCATCGCCAATGAGTGCCAGGCAAATTTCATCTCCATCAAAGGACCTGAGCTGCTCACCATGTGGTTTGGAGAGTCTGAGGCCAATGTCAGAGAGATCTTTGACAAGGTAAGACTGTTGAGAAAATTTAATTTTAAATGTACATTTACCTCATAGAACAACTACGTGCTTCAATTTCACTCTGCATAATTTCAACATTGTTTTCTAAGACCGCTTTGTGTGTCCGTGTGATGTTTCCAGGCTCGTCAAGCAGCCCCATGCGTTCTCTTCTTTGACGAGCTGGACTCCATAGCCAAGGCCCGTGGCGGCAACGTGGGAGATGGTGGCGGAGCAGCCGACCGCGTCATCAACCAGATCCTGACCGAGATGGACGGAATGTCCAGCAAGAAGAACGTCTTCATCATTGGAGCCACAAACAGACCAGACATCATCGACCCTGCCATCCTGAGACCCGGCCGTCTGGATCAGCTCATCTACATCCCCCTGCCCGACGAGAAGAGCAGGATGAGCATCCTGAAAGCCAACCTCCGCAAGAGCCCCATCAGCAAGGTGACAGTGCTGCTATTCCATAGTTGCAGTTTTTTAGTTTTTTTTTTTTTGGCATCGCCAAACTAATTCACAAATGCTTATTAGTCTGGAACCTCTCAGTTAATTTAGTTAATAGCTCTGCAGATTTGTCTGGTTCCCAAGCGAGTCAAATACAGTCATTAGAAGTCAAATACTGTCCTTAGATGAACTGTTCTTATAATGCTCACAATTTATGTATGTATGAAGATCCCCTGTAGGAGCATGACACAAACAAGAAAAAACAACTTCATCAGAACTGAAGCAGAAGAGAATCAAAATGTGCATATTTCTAAACTTTTTTTGCACTTTGTTTGTTGATAGGATGTGGACTTGGACTTCCTGGCAAAGATGACCAATGGCTTCTCTGGAGCAGATCTTACAGAGATCTGCCAGCGGGCGTGTAAGCTGGCCATCAGAGAGAGCATCGAGAACGAGATCCGCAGAGAGAGGGAGAGGCAGACCAACCCGTCAGCTATGGTCCGTGCTTGTTCTGTCCCCTTGGTCACTTTTCCACATCTGGATCTGCACACTACCGCTCTCCTGTCGCTTCAGATATTTTAAACACTCATGTCATTTTTTTTTTTTCATAGGAGGTGGAAGAGGATGATCCTGTGCCAGAGATCAGGAAGGACCACTTTGAGGAGGCAATGCGATTCGCTCGTCGCTCCGTCAGTGACAATGACATTCGCAAATATGAGATGTTTGCTCAGACGCTGCAGCAGAGCCGTGGCTTTGGCAGCTTCAGGTACATTTGTCTGACATTTTGTATTAGCATGAGTGTTGGTAGCTGTTTGTTTAAGTCTTCTGTCCACACAGACTTTAGAAATACTCTGCATGTTTAAAAGGATGTTTGTAGAAAGCTTTATCCTGTCAGTCATGGCATTCTCCTAGAATCACTGACTACAGAAGATACTTATTACTTCACACTTAAACTTAGAATGTAAAATTTCCGCATTAAAATGTCTAAAAACTACTACACCTATGTCATATTTAGTTGAGTTGTGTACTTACATTATCAAATGTTTCCCACAAAGTTAAAACCCAGACAAGTCTCGTTTTTAATCGGATTCTTTTGGTCGCAGAATGCCTGTCAATGGCGTCATCACACGTATGTGTCGGGGCCTCCAAATTAACGTTTTATTGTTTATTCAGTGTTTTTACCTTTTGAGAGACCCCTAGCAGCAGAATATTACATATTGAATGTTTATGTACTAAAATTGCCAGAAACACTAGTTACCATATGAGTGAGTAATAATCACTGTTGTTTCTCCTGCAGGTTTCCCTCCAGTGCTACAGGCGGCAGTGGTCCAAGTCACGGCTCAGGAGGAACTGGCAGCGGTCCAGTGTTCAATGAAGACAACGACGATGACCTTTACGGATAAATGTACACTGCCCCACAGTGGTCAGTACTGGGATCACACCTGTACAAATTCTCACCAGATTCCACATTTTTAGGACTTTGTGCTTCTTTCATGTGTTCCTTTTTTTTGTATGACTTCCCTTGGAGAAAGCATGTAGCCGCTTGGTTTGCCCTGGC
>JAOVVB010014819.1:0-16504 GCA_028570985.1 Heterobranchus longifilis | reverse complement strand
ATCTGCACTGTATTTCTTATATCTGGTTATTATAAATGTATATTTTTAGTATCCAACTTTAAGGCAAGCGTTGTGTACAGTATGTATTCTATTTATTATTAATTGGGCATGAATATGCCATGTTTTTGTTCTGTTTTCTCAATTTTCTGTGCTTGCTGTAACAGAATTTCCCCACGGGGATGAAATAAAGTTTACCTTACCTTACCTAATGATGTTTTTACTGAAGTTTACGGTCAGCTCTGTGCGTTGCTATGTACACAAACCAACAGTTTACAAGGCTGGGGAAGAGATGCATCCACAAAAGAAAAGCCCACATTTCTTGTCAGACATCGCCGCAGACCCCTGACGCACTGTGGACAGTCTGCCAGTCGGGAGCAGCGTCCCGTCCCTCCCCGCAGGGGGAGAGAGAGAGAGAGAGAGAGAGAGCGCACGGCCACATTACAACACCGACCATTTCAAGAAGGTGGTTGAAGGAATGAAAGAGGAAAATGTTTGTACGGTCGTCCACCGGTGGAAAACTTTGGAAAAAAATCCTATTTTGCATGGCTGCATGTAAACAGGAATAGATCCATTGGCTGGTTGACACGAGGTAATGAGCCATGTCTCTTCGATATGTCACCCTACTTACACAAACACTTTGGACATTTTTCAATATTTCGGAGAGGGCAACAGAATTGAAAGAGGAAATGATTTCCACATGAAACTGCCCCCTGAGACTTTTGCTTTGGCCCCTGCATGTATAACTTCCTTCCAGCTGCTCGGTTTAACTTCAAAACAGATGATACATCTTTCTGAAATCAACACGAAATCCTGCTTCCCTTATTTTCGTGTCCTTTGAGAAACGAACGAGAAACGAGTTCATGTTTTGCATTTGAATGCAGCACAGGTGAAATGCATCTTGTCTGGACAAAGAGAAGACGATGAGGTACTGACTTACTTTACACCTTCGGCGTCAGCGCAGTTACCACGATGTTCTGCAGACCTGCAGCGGTCACAAGTCTGCAGCGGTCCTGTAACGCAGAACTTATGTAAGAGCCTGTCTCCACTGCATCCACCTTAAGAAATATATTGTATTGCCTGTTATGAACATGAAATCTATCACAAACACTGTACACTATGCCATAAAACAAAAGTATGTCTATACATAGAAAACAAAGACATGGAGGGCAGAGAAGGAGGTGAGGGACTAACGCAGAATAAAAAGGGAGGAGAGAAGCCCGGGGCGCAAAGAGGAGCTAAGACAGGAGATGTGGATGATTAATGATACCAGCTCCAACTGGATCAAAAAAATACAGAAGTCCGGTTTGCATTGCTGAGGAGACCCAGAGGCAGAGATATATATGCTGCTGATATTGACCCTGAGGCGAGGGTCAGAGCTGACAGCAAAGCAACAGTCCTTAGGGGCCCTCATCCTCAGATGTCATCACTATCATCCTCTCTCTCCCCTTACTGCAGAGTAACTCACTGCAAATGACCTTTCAAGAATAGCAGTCAGTCTTAACTAACTTCCATCTGTCTTTGATGCATCTGTGCAAACAGCTTTCATTAAAAAAATCACAGTAGAACCGCTATTCCTTTGAGACGGGATGATCAAGGTGATGTGAGGCTAGACGTCGCATTTCAGCATAATTGCCGTTTGACTTCTTAGTCTTAGCATGTTTGGTTAGAAATAGAATAAATCGTGATTAAAGAAGAGAAACACAATTTCATGGAAGCTGCAGCTTCCTCGGGAATGCGGGTGAGGGAGTTGCTCGATCGATTGATCACTGCCTTTGAAGCTGATGGACTCGATTAATTATTTAACAGGATCTTTTAACGAGGTAAAGTGCTTTGACTGGAGGCCACAAAGCTAGGCCATAAAGCTATGTATAGCTTGTCTGCCCTGAAGAATAATGCATACTAAAATTAGCGATATGCATTTTTTGAGTGCACAGAGCGGCGCCTTTGCACATCAGGGTCAGTGCTTGTACCTGCAAATGTTTCATTAACCTTTGACCTCTGAGTGTGCCAGTTATACAGCGGAGACATTCGCCAAGGGCAGTGCTGATCTTTAATACACTGTAAGGACAATATGTCAGCGTGCGTGTTTGTGACAGAATGTGAGCATGTTGCACCTTTGCTTCTTCACAACATATTTTTGCATGTTTGTTGCCACTTATGAAGTCGTATTTTCAGAGTGAATGAGTGTATTATTCACCTGTGTTCAGTATGGACCTTGGTTTTGGGGTCACGGTTTGGTATGTTTTCGGTACAGCAGGGACAATAAAAATAATACTGAATATATATGTCTATAATTTGTTCATTTAGAAAAATAAAACATAAACAGTGGCTCATTGGTTGCAAGGCAAGGCATTTAAATGCTGAGAAATTGTAAATAAGAAAAAATAAATGTGCTCATTTATACAGGACAGGCACGGACTGACTAACGATAAAATGCATACGTGAAGGCACATTGCGGCGGGGCTTAAGCACTTTGATCATATGCTCTAATTCGGTATCTTCTATGTGCGGTCGCATGTATGCAGCGATAAACATTTTATCGCATTAGTTATATGTTTGCACGGTCCGAATCTGCAGTGGGAGGCTGCCTGAACGGACTCGCTTTCCAGTCTGTTTTTGTTTCGTTGCGCTAATCGGGTGATGCTGTCGTAAATGAAATGTTTGAAGTGTTTCCACAGATGTACCCGACTTCAGTTGAACAAATCGTTATCATTGAGCTTGACTAAGCAGACGAGCATGCTACAATACAGCTGATAGAAAAACAGCTGGTGGTGCGCTGTCAAAACATTCTGGGTGAAACTGATGCTCCAGAATTTCTGTTCCACATGTGTGAGCAGCAGACATAAACAGACTATGTTTGGGTCACAGGGCGTACCGGACCAATGTTGCATCCTGTACCAAAACGGTTTGATTACCGTACCATTACACCCGGGTAGAGCTACACAAAGAATTTCTAACCATAGTGTGATACAAGAGTGTATATTTAGGAGGGGTGAGTGGGCAATAATCAGGTAGTGAATAAGTGCAGCATTAATCCTGCAGCCTGAAGTCAATAACTGTTGGCATGGCTCTGTGTGTCCTTTGCTACCTCAGCTGGATTATGCACATGCACTCAGACGTCCCTGACTAACAATAACACATTCAATAATCCTTTTCTCCATTGCTCTGCCTGACTTCTTTCACTCTCTGCTGCTTTCCCTTTCTTCTGCAATCTCTCAGTTCCTCATATTCATTCAATTTTCTGGTCATATTTAAGACGCATGGGTGGAGGCTATTCCAGAAAATGGACGCCAAAGCAAAAGCAGCATAAGTGTAGAAGCAATGTAATTGCCCAACAACAAAAGGGGTTTGTGTTTGGCTTTAATGGCGCGGGGGCTTCTAAGGAACATAATTAAGGCATTTTCACCTCGTTTTCAGCACTTAATTGCAAGAGACTGGCACAATACCCGACTGCACAAAAGATTTGTGGAGGAGGCCTGTGGTTTTCTCCTACTACTGGGTACAGCAGACATCTGGGCTGTGGTATAATTAAAAAAAAACAAACAAGTGTTACTGTTCATGTTTTTTACATCATAAACCAATTACAAATATGGATGCTACACTAATTCCTTTGCCCTAAAAAGGTGATGCTGGAAATGGAATCAAAAACAATCTCCATTGAATAAAAAACAGAGTCCTCAGCATAATCGTGTACACATTTGGGACACCTAATGTTGTGTTCATACCGAATTAAATAATCTACTTGCGTCATTTGCGCCGCGTAATTCGCGTCCACCGTCAAGAACTTGCGTCTAATTGCGACTTTACATTGACTTTATATGTACTTCACTCACGCAAATTGTTTTATTCATGGCTGGTGTGAACACACAGTAAAACAAATACACTTTTGGAAGCTGAGCACTGCGCCACATAGTTAGACTATGAAAACGGCATCAATAAAAACACACAAGATACACACCCCAGTGTGGCTTCCCCTGTCAATATGGTGTACAAGTAGAGATACGTTTGTAGATACTGATCTTAAGTTTCCACTCCATCACTTGTCCATCCAGGGGTGACCTGTACCTGAATATACACGCATGCAGGCACGCACGCACCTTTGCTCAGACCTCACTCTCATCCTTAAATCTCAGTTTAACCCCTTCGATCAGTCCTCTACCTTCCAAGAAGCCGATCAATGACACAATGCTAATGCTAACACTAGAGGATTTGCTCTACACCAAATTGTTCCTGCTAAATCCACCCCAATAACAACGGGGTAAAGGCACTGTGTGTCAGGACTGTCAGGGTCCCTTCTGTCTCGAACGGTGGTTGTATTTTCCAGCTGCTGACAATCTCCCAGTATGCAATTTCTCACAATATGAGACCGCAGTACAAAGAGAAATAAACAGGGTATGGCAGATATTAAGAGATCACTCCTTCCATCACTAACACACCAGAGGCTTCAGGAGTATGCTGAACAGTGTGACTTTGAAAGCAGCAGGATACAGGCTGCAAGCAGCATGCGACATGCAGACTCGCCACCCTACGAAACCCAGGACAGCGACTGTGGAGAAAGACTGACTTTGACGATGTCCACACACACACACACACACAACAGAAGAGCTTGCTTCATCAACAACGAACACAACAGAGCCATATCTTCAGTACAACAATGATTAGTTGATTCGTTTTAATCATCCATAATTCTGATAATTGTCATTGAAGCGCAAAGCAAAAATTCTAAGAAAAAGCTGCTGGTATCCATTATTAGAAATGTGAGAATTTCAAACATGTCACAAGATCATGCTTTACCGAACACGCTCCCTCCACAACAGTGAGTTCAGATAATTCAACGGAAGAACAGCAAGCAGGTTGAAGGAAAAGATTAGATATAATGAGAGACGAGTCTGTCTGAACAATTACAGCTTTAATTAAAGCCAGGGAGAACGCCAGAGGCAGTGAGCCCGCTGGCCAATAAATGTAAAGGTTATCTTCCTGTCGGACAAACAAAAGTAACTAGTATATGGCTGATCTGGCCAGAATGTGTCTGTGTGATCAAACCGTATGTCAGAAACACTTCAGTGACGCAGCTGCTGAAATGATAAGTCATTGGGGGTGTTAGGACTTGAATAGGTGCCCTTTCCTAACACCCAATCTTTAAAATGTTCTCTCTCTTCAGCACAGAGCCTTGGCAGATCTTTGAGGTAATTCAAATTCAAAAGTAATACATCAAAGGCCACCTCAACACTGTGACTATTAAATCACTTTAATAATCTACATAGCTCAAGGTACTGACCTTGGGGTCCAAAGTAAACCTACTGTCAGCCATTTGTAGCTGATACACACTGCAGGCCGCAACTCAACGTGACTGGAAATTTTTTTTTTTTAAAAGCTACTTAAACACAACAAAGAGAGACTGTGCAGTTAGCTTTACTCCACGTAGCATTTAAACAAAGCTAACTGTGACAAGCAATCCTCGGTTTGCAAACCAATAAGTGGCAAGAAGGGAAACTGGCTTTTTCCACACACTTGTGCAGGAAATGTCCAGCGTCTCGAGAGTATTTCAGATCGAACACGCAAATTGGACCCATCATAACTCCAAAAGGAAACCCATTAGCTCTGGCAATATGTCTGTGGTAAATATCTGAAAATATTTAATGATGACATTCCTGCTCTTCACTTGGATATAAATAAAAATGCACTGTATATACGCTGCCTTGAGTTGCACACAGCTCTCCCCCTCTCTCTTTAGTCTTTTTTTATCCTATTGTTGAACTAAAATACTACAAAATATTCTAATAATGTAGTATTCAGACACCTGTCCCTTTAGTTTTCAATCATTTCTGTGATTTTATTGATATTTTTATAGGTTTGATATTTAACTGGAATAACATGCCATATATTTAAAATGATGTGCTATGCAGATGCTATACTTGATGATATATCTATGTTGTATTTTGTTGTTGTTTCAATGTATTGTAGCTATAAATCTAATGTCTTTGTGAAGCTCGTAATACTCAGTGTCAAGGGTGTCGATCACCGCAGCCTCCAAACTGAGTTGAATTAAAACCTCTCAGGCACAGTGTCAAAAAGAAAAGGTAAGTGATTTCGTGTAAGGCTGCTGTGTTGGCTAACACAATGAAAGATCCAGGAATTGAACATGCAGTGGGTTTATGCAAAAATCTAGTGGGATGCTTCAGTCATAGTGGGAGGCAACAGTGGGAGCTCAAATTAGCTCAAGCCACCGGTACACGAGCTTAAAACTGAGTGTCCGAGACAAGACGAGGATCAAAACTCTGGATCACGCCGTGATGCTGATAACAGAACAGTAAACTGCTTATCCATGTTCTCTCCTCTGATCAGAGGACGAGACACTTCAGTCCCACGTGGCACGATATTGACACTGAGGAGCGGGATGTTAAGTCAGTCAAGACGCAGGATTTGACGGTTTCAACTATTCCAGGGACGTGGGATCTCACAGAAACTTGCGTAATCGAACGTGACTTCAGAAAGAAAAGAAAACACAGAGACGGAGTGTCGTCGTCAGATGGTTGCGTGTGCTATGTTTTGCCTCGTACTGTTGCCATAATTCCACAAGCTTGTCCTCCTTCTCTACTGTCCATCTGGCACGGGTGACAAATGCTCTACTCACACTGTTGGCAGCCATGTTTCTGTTCTGCACAAGTACGCAACATACAGTTGGTGACGCTTTCCGGTCAGCTCGCTCTCATTGGCTATTAATGCTCCATCGCTGTTCCTTTCACACTACAGAATTTCAAGTCAGAAATATCAAACATTTTGATGTTTAAGATTTGAAACCAAAGGAAGTACGGCTTTATCTCGACACTGTTCACCCGGTAAACCAGACTCTCTTAAAAAGGGTTAAGATTTGAACACATCTTCTCCTGACCTTTTGTCGTGTCTACACCGGTTCCTGAATGAATTCCCATTTATTTATTTGGTTGTGTTTGTTGTCAATGGACGTCAGGCTCATGGATATTCACAGGGACAGGTGGTTAGCCACAGGCCAATCAAATGTCAAATCCCTTGTGAGTACTCGCATGTCGTGTCAGTCATTTCCTGCTCAAGTGTGGTAAACCATTTCACACATAATCATATACGAGAATGGAGGGATCGATGTGCGTTTGTGGGCGCACATGTAGTCTGGCTGGGTACGTAAGCAGTGTCGGCATAAAGCTTTATACTTCCGCCGGGAGGAGACCCTCCTTCCTTCTGTGTGGTTCTCAAAGTCCTTTCGCTGCAGCGCCACCCAAAACAATTATGATTGGTTTAAAGAAATATAAACAGGCCAGGGAGCTGTTTCCACTATACCGGAGTGAAAGCTATTCAATCCAGACCCCCCCCCCCCCCACCAGTGCTGTGAAGATAGGTCTGGCTACACGAGATGTGGGCACAAGCAAACCACTCAGGACAACCGCAAAACACCAGCTATTCCCTCACAAGCTCCAGTGACTCACAACCACCGTGTTTCATTTATGGCTGAGATTAGCTATGCAACATGCTTGACAAGATGTGAAAAACAAAGAGGGGGAGACAGACAGAAAGTGGGGAAGGCCATCATGCACAATCCATATTGACGCAGCACTCAATCTCCCTCATCCTCATCCAACTCAATACATGTGCTTGTGTTGCAAACAGCCTTAAAAGCTCCGTCTTAAATCTTTACGACAGGTGCCTCCATAAACTTCGCCGCAGATGCATTTATCTGGGGAGACTTGCTGGTGGCTCCGGAAACCACCTTTACTGAGAGGTGTCCAAACACATGAACATGAAAGAAGGAGGTGAGAAAGACAAGTACAACTCTTGAACTTCAGTTTTCATTCTATGAGTTTTCCACTATCTTTCACTGGAGACTATTATGACATGTGCTGCTGCTTTGTTGGCCAGGTCACCCTTGTGAAAGAGATCCTTGATCTCAATGGGTTAAATACCTGGTTAAATAAAAAAAAATATCCTGTCTAGAAACATTTTTCAAACATGCACAATAATAGTAATAGTTGTATACAGCACTCATCATCTATTGTAAGCCCTTAACCCTAATTAATCCTAATGTAACATTTCAAATTAGATCTCACTAACATGTGTTATTGTGATTTTCAGTAGACATTATTCACAGTATTACATTTGCCTCCATAACTGAATTTACATAGTACACTGACATTCAGTCCAAGCTATGAGTCGCTCAAATCCCCCAAAAATGTCTGTATCGGCTTCAAAAATGCATATCGGTCGAACTTAATGAACCCATACAAATCCATATGATTGGGCGCATTGAGGGGACATTATGTAAATAAGCCGATCATTACATGGTTGGTCTCCACAGCTTGTAGTACACTGAGTAGATGCGACCTCGAGTCACCTTTGTTTGCCCCCTGCCAGCAATTTGCAAGTAAGAAGGAGTGTCCGGCCAAGCGTGTCGCAGAGTCAGGGCGAATGCCATCCACCCGCACATAAATAAACTCATTAATAAAGTGGCTTCCACGCTGTCTCACATTCCATCAAAATGCAAAGTGCTGATTCGGTTGTACCCTCGAGGGCGCGCTCCATATTCCACTTAATTATTGCCTCAGAGTTTAGTGCCCTCTCTCTTTGCCCATTCTATCCCCTTGCTCCGTCTCCCCCCCCACCCTCTACATAGCACACTCACCCTGACCCATTTTTTTTCTCCAGTTTCCCCATGCCCTTTCATTTATTTATGAAAACAATAGCAGAGAGAAAGAGATATTCTAACGGGTCGACATGGCACTTCTTTACTGTCAAGACTACGATGGAAGTACAAAGAGAGAGGTGACAGGAGTCCCTGTGCTGCAATACAGATCACCGGTAATACTGTAATCCCTCATCAAAAGATGACAAGGTTAGGCAATCGGGAGAGTTCACAAGTTCATTATTATTTTCTTTCTATGCCAAATAAAACCAAGTTGCAATTAGCTGACCCCCCCTATAATGATGTTGCATCATCATCATCATTATGAATTCTTACAATATATTTCTCTCATCCTCATCACTCCACCCATCCTGTTTAATGTCATATCCACTGATTAAAGCATACAATTAAATCCCAAAGCAGTTCATCAAGTTCAAGCAGAAAGGGAAAAATACGGACACCATACGTTCCTCTAACCAGAAGCAAGGACACACACAGCATGGTTTTATACATGCAGTATTAACCACTGAGGCAGCAATGAATAGAAAGTGAGACAAGCCTTGAAAAGATGTCTGGTTCTGGTGAAACACGTGTTTTATAATTGAGAGGGACGGAAGCAGAAAGAGTGTTTAAAAAATGTAAAAGAAAATGAATCTTTCTTGTCATGCTTTCCAAAGTGATTTGGCAAAAACAGTGGTCACTTGGATTTGGTTGTGGGATCTTAAAGCAATGCTCCATCACAAAAACAAAACTGAATTTTGTCACTGGACCATTGGCACAAATGGGACACAAAGTGCAACAAGCTGCTCTTCCTTCTCAAGCTCAGTGTTGGAAGACTAAAGAGAGAACGGAGGAAAATCATGCTGCTTTCCAGAATGCAACATTCCTTTGATGTGTCAACATCACTAACACGCACTAACGAGACGGCATCAATCAAATACAAACTGAAAATTACTTTGTAGCTTAGCATCATCCCAAGCAATGGATTTAATATATCTTCAAGCATTGCTTTTAAAAGGGGCTTTTTATATTGTCTTTCAAATAAACCTGCTGGGAAGCTTTAAAAAGTTGTAATCAGCTGAACAACCATGCTGCACGTGGCAGGCCGAACAACATTCTTTTATGAGAATAAAATCCCATCAGTAGGTAAACAGGAAGCACTATCACAAAGAAATGGTCAATTACATCACAATCAGGTTAATTGCCAAGTAGGTTTTCACATATACTGAATTTGCATTTGTATTTTGTTGCATAATGGTAAACATAGTAAGAGAAAAGAAAAAAAAAAAATACTGCATAAGCCATGAATCATAAATATAAAATGTGCAATATATTGATTAAAGAGCAATTGTTCATAGTATGAAGAATATGTGCAATGTGCAAAATAAAGATCTGCAAAAAATGTGCGCTGATGTAACGAATTGAGTTCAATTTGGAGATTTTACGTCAATGTAACGTGCAGTGTCCACGGGGAGGGATAAGAGTCTGTGGGGTTCCGGGGCCTTGTGAGGCCAGCTGCAGTCAAGAATAAATTGTTTCATGGCATGAGGTTTTCGTCTTGATGGACACAGCCTCTTCCCGGAGGGGAGTGTTTTTTTTTATAAAAACGTTTCTGTCCAGGGTAGGAGGGGTTGTCCATACTCTTTTTCTGCTCACCTCAGGGTCCTGAAGCATACAGGTCCTGGAGGGACGGCAGATTGAAGCCAATCACCTTCTCAATGGAGCGAATGATACGCTGAAGTCTGTCCTTGTCCTTGTCCAGTGGCAGCAGCGTATCAGATGGTGATGGAGGAGGTGAGGATGGACACAGTGATGGTGGTGTAGAAGTGTGCCATCATTGTCTGTGGCAGGTTAAACTTCTTTCTTCAGCTGCCACAGGAAATGCATCCTCTGCTGTGCCTTAGTTTGAGGAAGCTCATGTTCAGCGGGGTGAGACTGGTGCCCAGGAAGAGGGAGGAGTCACCTGTGTCGACTGGGGAGTCACACAGGATGAACAACCATCTCCTCTGACTTTAGGGTGCTGAGCTCCAAGTTCTTTTGTCCGGACCAGGGGCCTCATTTATAAAACTGTGCGTAGGACTCACGTCAAAAGGTGGCGTACGGACAAAACACAGGAAGTGCTAATAGACAAAAACAGTCTGATCTATTAACACAGTGTGCATGCACATCCTACTCCGGTTTCCCTTTACAAATTTACTGTACCAAAAGCGAAAAACAGATTAAAAGGAGGTGTATTTCTATTGTTGGGTTAAATTATGGAACAATGCTAACATACATTTAAGAATGTGTAACTCACTTTTGGTTTATAAGAAAATTATTTTTAAAGCTATCTTTGAGGGTTATACGTGCCAATAATTTTTATTTTTATTTTTTATTTTACATTGATAAGAAAGTAGGATAGGCAGATATAAGCATAATGCTTCCACTCATGCCTTTTCAGTCGCCACTTACAGAATACATACAGAAGACTGTTGACTTTTGTTACTGTCTAGGCTGCATACCTATTGTATATTATATTGTATACATTGTTGTATATACTTTTTACACTTACTGCATTGTTTGTGATGACTGAATAGAAAAATACTACTACTACTACTACGACTACTACACAGTCAACTCAAAATGTGGCGCAGCTTTTATGAGTGTGACGTAACGGCCATAGTTGCCTATAAATAGTCAGTGAAAAATATTCATTCATATTGACTGCGTGATGATAATGACAGTAAATCCCCACAGAAAGGCAAAAAATATATATATCACACGGTGTGAAATTAAAGTTATTTTAAGCATTTATTTCCACAAGAAATTGTGCCGTGTTCTATTGTTTTTTTTATTCGCTGCATGTTTCAGCGGAGCCGGAGCTGAGTGCGCCCCCGGGGTCTCCAGTGCACCCTGTGCGTCACAACCCTCCAGCGGCCTCACTGCACTGCTGCAAATGCAAAGAGGTTGCCACGAGTTGAAGGAAATAAGAAATGGTTTGTGTGGCATAAGCTGTACATTGAAAGAATTACTCAATATTGTTTCCATATGCTGTGTTCTTGCAAGCGACGCATTCACATCCTGTTTAATAATTACAGATCAAATGTAATATGATTCTGGATTAAACTACAACATACTTGAGCTGTTGTTTTGCGAAAATGGATATCTCTGTATTTTGATCCTATCCTATCCTCCTTTTTGTGTCCACTGTAGGGAACTTGTCATATATCATACGTGAGAGGTAATATTTCAATTTATTTTTACACCATGGTGTCAATATCAAAGTGTTTCTCGAGTTTCATCCTTCTGCCGTTGGAGTCGCAGTTTCTCATTTCTCCGGTTTATGTGCGTATGCATGGGTCAAAGTGTCCGTGGAGGACCGCACATTCTCCCGTCAAGTTTTGTTTTTTATAAATCCCAAAGTTTGCTTAGAAAGTGGCGTATGCCTTCTTTTGTGCATATGCAACGTTTATAAATGAGGCCCCAGGTCACCAGATGGTCAATCTCCCACCAGGAGGTGGATTCATCCCCATCAGAGAGGAGCCCAATGAGGATGGCATCATCCGAAAACTTGACGGCAAAAAAGATTGACGGCTGGAGGTGCAGCTTTGTACACGGAGAAGATGAGTACCAACCCAGACGCAGGCTAATTGGTGCAGTTTCTGTATGTATTCTGAAGTTACTCACAATGGTGAGCAGGGCCTAGTTTAGCTAAATCCCTGGAGAAGCAGGAACTCTCAAAAGTAGGAAAATAAACAGTTTTTACTGGCTGGCCTGATACTAAATTGACATTGGACTTAAGGCATAAACCTGGAAATGTTATTATTAAATGATCGCTTCATATCTACAGGCTCCAAGAGGAGCTAATGTGGGCGGCTAATGAATGCTGGGATATGTACTATGTGCTGGAGTGCCATGGCCTGTATGATCTTGTGTGTGTCTCTCTCCTTCAGCATTATTGTTATTTTACACTGTACAACAGCACATATTCATAAATCTGCTCACTAATACCACCGACCTATTGATTAACCATTACGCACATTTAGTTGGTATAATTTTGTTGCTATTTTTTATAAAACTTGATCATGTGAAGAGCTGGATTGTGACACTGAATACACTGTTTATGCAAAACTAACAAGCAATTAAGAAACTCTCAGAAGTAGATATGGTGTCAGTCCCTTCTTTTGAGAAAAACTACTATTTGATTCCAGAAATATTGATTTGATTATGCGACTATACGCAAATGCGCATTAGTCTGGAACCTGTCAGTTCATTTTCGATTTCCGAGGGGTGTTAACGGCGCCGACCAAAATGTCTCACCTAAAATGTGTTTCTGAACACATTTCAGGTGAGAATTAGGCAATACAGGGGCCAGACGTATCTGTCAGAGAAAATGAAACATGAGCTCAGCAGATACAGCTGGTTACCAGGCTAATGATTGACAGGAAGTTAAGGACAATAGTTGAATTCCTCAAAATGTCCTTAAATGTGAATGGAGACTAAAACATTTAAACATCTTTACTTGCGTTTCACCACAATACTGAAAAATTAAGTATGATAATATACATCGATTCAATTTCAGATTCTAGTAAATGTATATTCGGTGCACGTAAAGCCTGGCTGATTGCCTGAGTGTTTCTAATCAGCCTTGTGTAACAGAACTGCCAGAAGATGACTTAATAGTATTCATATACGCTTCCAGCAAGCCTAAACCATATGTTGTTTGAAACTTGGATCTGTGAGTAGAATGTGATTTACCACTTTGGTTCACTAAAGCATTAGTAGAAAACCTAAAAATAACACACACACACACACACACATCTCATGCCAAGTATCCACCCACCTGCCCACCCATATACATGCAAAACATGCCATTTATACCACACACAAACACTTCACAGCTTGACTGTGTTTGTGCCAAACACACTACTGTGCTGTATGTGTGTTAAAACAGATAATACAGGAGAAGAACACAAGCCAAACCCAGCAGCTGTTCTCAACTCCATGCCTGGGGGCTGATAAGGGAAGGCTCTGAGACCCGTGACCCCAGATGCGCTGTCTCATTCTGGGCAGAGAGAGCATTTGAGGGTTAGCCTCTCTGGTCATGAATTATTCCACGTCCATGCCTCCCTGAGTACCTGTAGTCGGCTCTGTGCAGACGGAGTCAAGGGGCTTTGACTGACAAAGCCTTTGATCCCACAACAGCCACGCACTCTATGATCAGCGTCTCTCCCAAGGAGGGAAGACCAGAGCTCTCCTGACACTTTCTCCCAGTGAGCACTAGCGCCTTTACTCCTTCTGTCTCTTTCTCTCTATCGGTCTCTCACTCGTTGTCTGAACTCTGATCTATCCATCTGTGTTTCCTCCTGTTTTTCAGTCCACCTCACAACACCAGCTTTGTCTTAGATTGTCAGTCAATTAAACAGAGAGACCTTTGAAATTAGAAGTCAGAACAAACTACTTAACAGCAGTCGAGACAAGTTACCTTTGTTATCTTTAATTAACTGTAGTGCCGTGCTGCACTTGTAGGTCAGAGTACATCATGCTCACATCTGTATCCATATCTTGACACCATGCTCAGTAGCCATGACAGTATAAGGTACTGTATCAAGAATATTTTGAGGAGTCAAGATGAGGTCAGGTCAGGGAACATTCATTTCATTTTCCAACTCCACAAAGATTATGATGGAGGGATTGGTATTTATCATCATAGTATTAAGTGTAATGTATATCTGGGTGTCATCATAAAACTTATTTTGCACCTGATCCCATTCAAACTCATGTTTTTTTTTCTAATACTGAGTATCTGCTAATACCACGTTTTCCTTAAAATGTTTTATAGCATCCATAGAGTAGTAGTAGCCAGTGTGGATCTGCCTCTCTCCATCAAATATAAATATACTGCATAAAAGATGTTGCACAGCGAACATCAAACAGCCAACAGCAGCACATTAGAGGTGTAGTACTTGTGTGCAAAATACGGATGAAATACAGGCAATGCAACGGTCCTTTAACCCAAAGTGACCCTGTAAAATTTGATATCAGTGTGGGTATCATTAATTGAATCCGCTGTTACTCGCTGTGTGTTAGAAAAAGGCTCCAGGTTGTGAGTGTGATGTGTTACAATAAACAAAGGATTGGAAATGGATTAGAATTCACTAAATATAGCTGGTACATCCCTACTGACCATAATCGTTGAAGTAATTTTTCATGCAAAAATGTCAGAAAACACTGTTTTCCTCCTCTCAAATATGGAGATTTCTTGTTTTTCTCTGTTTTATATCATATTAAACTGAATATTTCTTTAGCTTTTCTCCTTTTTATATCATATTAAAATGAAGATCTTTGGGTTTTGGACAAAACAAGACATTTAAAGACATCATCTTAGACTCTGAGTAACTGGGATGGATATTTTCCACTATTTTCTGACATTTTATAGACCAAACGATTAGCTGCAGCCCTAATCATCCTCGTGATTCAAAGGTTGTCCCACATGCAGGTGTGAATGTGTGGAGAAAACAGTACACAGGTAAGAGTATAGAGTAGTTGACCAGGCGTCAGCATTTCTCCCTGATAGTATCCGAGTAACAGTACTGTACTATAAGCTCACAGCCCTTGGTTTCATTTGTTCTTCACTTGCATGTTAGCTCTTATAGCCGAGGGGGTCTCTGTCACAGCTGCAGCTGCATGGTCCAATAGCAGGCAACAGGACAGGGCTAGAGGGGTCCGCTTAAGCTGCTGAAATGGAAGCGTTGCCAAACACAAGGACAAAAAGGCGATGGGTGAGTGTGTCGGCATATGCTGCCATTTTAGAACATTTATCTAGCGCAAACAAACTCAAAATGTACAGAGAAACAAGAAAACATTCTGCACTAAATGCATTGAAAAATAAGCAACCCATCTCATTTTGCTCCTCCCTCAAACCCCTCTGCTGTGCTCTGTCACGTTCTTCATGAGCACCACGGTTCTTATCTCATCTGTGAATCAGTGGGATTCTCTCAATGCAACCACCAGTCTGTGGTCTATGGGAATACTCAACACAAGGCAGGAAATATATCAGGAGAAAATCTCATGGATGAATAATACATTATGACATATTGTAGAGCAGGGCTGCATGATACGAGGAAAATATGCAATAACGCTGATGACTATTGCAATAACGATGATACTATGCTAGATATTAAAGTGTACTCAGTTCTGCCTTCCTGCTGCTTTCGGTTTACTGCTAAAATACAACAAATTGCCTGTTGGATAAAAAGAAATGAAATCAACATTCTTTATTGAACAAATTGAAAAGGCACCAATAAAAAAATGAATCCTATTAACGTTTTAAAGTGCGGTTTTCTACTGATACTTTCTTTCACCTGCCTCAATATCGCAGTCTTTCTGTCATTTATACAATGCATTTCAATGCAGTAAAGCTTAATTGGTCCATACACATTTGATCACACCCAAAACATGGATGATTGGGCATTACTCACAAAAAACTTATTTCAATGTGTTTTCTGTTTGTTTTCAGTGAGCTAAATGGGTCAATAACCACTGTTTTGGTATTGCAGTCCTTCCAAACATTTAGCTGCTGTCTTTTAGCAGTCACGCAGCCACGATGTTGCGTGCATTGTTGTGTGGACACATGCAGCCATTTCCCAGAATGGAACCGCTTGTGTGTCCAGTACATGCCCACCGCGGCGCGAATTTCCGAGCCTGTCTCCACCACATCCACCCATGAGATTATCAGCTATGTCTGCCTGGTATACTGTGTGTGTAGGACGGCTGATTTCTCATCTCGATACAGTGACGTGTCTCACGCAGATCCCCGCTGTGAACACAGACAGCAGTCGGTTGTGAGAGCCGTGCACGGAGCAGGAAAAAAAG
>JAOVVB010014812.1:0-16504 GCA_028570985.1 Heterobranchus longifilis | reverse complement strand
TTAAATGAACATTTATTTAACACTTATTCAGCAGATAGCAGCATCTCTTTGTTTTCGGTCCTTTTGTAGATCAGATCAGTCGTAATGTTTTGAGAAAAGTGAAAAATTAGAGAAAAATGTTTAAAGAAAAAGGTTGTAATTTTTCTAGAAAAAAAGTCGTAATGTTTCGAGAAAAAAGGTGTAATATTTCAAGAAAAAAAGTCTTAATTTTTCCAGAAAAAATATTTTGAGAAAAAAAGACGGAATGTTTTGAGAAAAAATAATCTGCACTTTAATCTGCCTTGTGATCTGAAATAATCGGCTAATGCCGATTAATCGGTCTATCCCTAATGAATTATCAAGAGAGAGACATATTTTACCCTCAGACATTCAACGCATGCTTTAAATAACATCAGTTTAACACAAGAGACAGGCTCAAAGTCAGGGGAATTTTCAGAATCAGAATCAGAATCATTTTTAGTCATAATGCACCTGTGTGCCCAGTTGATATATTTAAAAACATTCAAAAACATCAGCCTCTAATTTGTTTCTTTTTTTCAGGTTAAAGTACACGATTGCCCACCATCTGCATGACATATTTTCATAGAAGAATATTGATTCAAATAAAAACAGCATTAAGTCAAGCAACCCATATATTCTTTTACCTTTTGCATGCCATATTGTGAGGAGGGGACATAGAGAGGAGGCGGGGTCTCCGTGCTGGTTAATGAGATGTTGTCCTGGCTGGGAAGATCCATCTCTCGGATCACCTGTGGTTTCAGCTTCCCATAGCGCAGGCTGCAGTGGCGCAGGCTCTTCCTCTGCCATTTCTGGGTGGCATCGCCGTCCTTACTGACCCCAAACCAGTCCGCTGTTCCCCTAACACCACAAACACTGACCTTTCAGCTCTGAGACACCAAACTCACACACATGATTCATTTCTGACAGAGAGATTAAATGCTATCTGACATGGTGAGATGTAGAGGCACTCATTGATGACCCTCGTAAGAGTCCTGTATACGGAGGAATGGGTCGGCAAACACGCGCGGAACTGATTCGACTGAACTTCCTGGGATGTAGAAAAGTGCCCTAGATAGTAGAGAGAACAAGCCCGGGCATGTTTATGTCCAGACACACCGGGACAGACGCTATGCAGGTGACACACACACTCTCCCAAAGTCTACATGTTCAAAGAAAGAGAGAGAGCAAGAGAGGGATTTACTGATGCTGCAAATAAAATCCAATTTATTTAGATTTTTCTAATCTTAATTGACACAACCAGACAGCAAATCCAATTAACAGAGAACGGGGATATTTCTGAGGTTTTAATTGTGTCCTACTCCGCTCCCCATTCCACCAAACCTTGATGAATATACGTGCAATCATGTTGTTGGAGTTGAAGCCTAATAAGTACCAGAGCAAACAATGTTACTGCGCCCCGAGGGCAGGAAGTGGAAACATTCTTCAAAGGAAAGTTGGGGAAAGTTAGCTGTTTCTACACTAATTACCAGCTGCAGAGTGAATGTTCAGTGAAGTTCGCTTAAAATGTTTTTCACAGGCTCAGCTCACTCTTTCTGTCAGTGAGTAAGTTTTGCTGGTTGTCTGGTCCTCTGCTCTAAAAATATGTGTCAGTGACGAGAGAGTACAGCTAATATTCTAGCATGTGTGCCTTTCTTTGCAGCAATGTCCTCAGTAACCTTGGTTTCTATGAGTATGGTTGAACATAATCACGGCCCAGACTTATCTAATCGGTGTCTACTAAAGAAGCCTTCAGAGCATGTCAGCCTTAAAACGCTGGCTCACTAACAAGTACCACTCAGAAGCAACAACTTCTTGTGATGAATGCTGTTTTCTCCTCTCACTGCCCGGCCGGGTCATTACTGCAACTCTAGTCTTGCATTGCCAGACCCATCTTCTAGTACGGTCGTCCGGGATACGCTCTGGCTTGTTTGTATTTCTTTAAACAATCGCAATCATCTTGAGCGTCGCTACGCCCCGGACGCAGCGACGGTGCCCTTGCAAAATACACTGTAGATCTGGTAAGCCGGACTAGTGCAACTCTGAATAAAGAGGAATCTGTAAGAGTAAAGAGACAGCTTTGGTTTCAGGTCCTCTTATGACTCATTTAAAAAGAAATATTTATGACTCACAGCTGCAACAGCTGGCGACTGAGTGAGAAACAACAATTCTCATGAATCTTGTGATGCGTGAAGTGAATAGAAATCTAAATTTTAAAGCAACATTGGCAAAGTCATGTCAGAATTATCATTGTAAGCTAAACACACATAGCCTGCAGTATACTCACTTTTTTCCTCATAGTAAATACAGGGTTCCCACTCATCATCCTTAAACATGCTTAAACATCACATTCAATGACTTTTCAAGGACTTTCCAAAGACTTTCTAGGCCCAATTCCCTCAAATTCCAGGACCCAACACGGCATAGTTTGAGACATGGATCAAGGTTAATTACTGTTAGAACACTGACAATTTTTATAATGAAAACTAGCAGGCTGGAGCATGAAACTGCGGGAGACATGCAGACAGCCGAACGTAGCCTATTTTCAATTAAAATAACTTAAATTTATATTCTTGCACAAAATATATAAATTCAAGCACTTTCAATGACCCATGTCTATTTGTCTATTTTCCAAAACTTTCAAGGCCTTGCTTTTTTCCCCTCAAATTCACAAACTTTCAAGGATGTCAAGGACCCATGGGAACCATGTAAATAAGTGAGTATGGCCCCTGACCCGAACACGTGGAGTCTTATGAGGGGCTTCCTGCCGTACCTGAGCAGGGTTCTGGAGAGCGAGTGGTGTTTCCTGATGCTGCGGCGAGCAGCCCGCTGCCCCTTAATGGGAACCGTGTTAATCCGCTCAAAGTGCACCCTTCTGCTGCTGCGACCAGGCAGAGCAGGGCCGGAAGGTGACGAGAAGGAAGGGACAGAAGGAAGGAGAAGGAAAGAGAAAAGACAACAACAGGCAATGAGAAGGAAAAGTGCAGCTGGACAGTGCTGTAGCCATCATGCAGAGAGAGCAAAGCAGACTTGTTAGGTTAAGACTTGGTTTTCATTGAGATTTACAACATTAGGTTAGGTTAAGTTACGACCAGGCAGATGATAGACACAGTCATGCAATTTGGAAAAAAGGCAAGGAGAGCAGAAACACTGGAGTTAAATGGAAACGTTATTTTTTCTCCATGCCATGGGACACAGGCTGTTAACATCCTCCATTTAACTCATGAATCTTATATAAGCATGTTCTGCTTATATTACATATTGTAGCATTTCATTCCATAATCTGCAAACTGCAAAATCTGCAAGTTCTTTATAATCTTGAAGCATGCTGCAACCCGCTCATATCACGGCGTTAATATATAAATCCAGTGCGTTTACCTCTTTATGGTCTGAGTGATGGATGACTGGCGTTGTAAGACAGGCCGCCGGGTGTCAAAGAGGTCGCGGGGTGGGGACTGGAGGTGCGAGGTCTCCACTGGCATGCTGATACTGCGCAGGAACCCCTGCCTCTTCACCGGCTACACAGGGAAGGACGCAATTAGGAAAAGTGTGAACACAAGTCATGACAAAAAAATGACAAAGGTGACAAAAAATGACAAGGAGATTCAGTGACACCTGAACAAAAGTGGGAGGCTCATCCAGTGACATCTGAGCCGTGGGAATGTCCAGTCGTAGCCAGGGAGGTTTCTTCCTCTGCAGGCTGCTGGTGCTCTCCCGCCGTGGTTCAGCCATGTTCTCTGTCCCACCCCAGGCCTGCCAGCTACACGGACAGAGATCAGATAAGATCAGATCAGATCAGATAAGATCAGATAAGATAAGATTGTATTAATCCCAAAGGATATTTCTTGTGCCAGAGTTTGTTAAAAAAGACAAGATATATAGATACATAGATACATACATAGATACATACATACATAACAATAGAGCAATACATCTAAAAATGTATAAGGAGTAATGTTAACAGCAGTGCCCAAGTTAGAATATCAATAAATGTAAGATAAATTCAGTAAATAAGTACGCTAAAAAAGAAAAGTAATATTGTGCATGATGTTGAAAATATTGGCCGTGATATTGAAAAAGCAATAAAAGTAATATTGCTCATGATATTGAAGGTGATATTGCAAATGATGTTGAAAAAGTTGAGAAAAAGTAATATTGCACATGATATTAATATTATTGTTCTCAGAAGATGATGTTATTCAGGGCATAAAGCCTATGATCTGCTGATCTTTATGAATCCATAGTCTGGATTTGGACACCCCTACTGTTAACAGATAATAGCCTATATTGTTCAATTTCTTTTGCAATAAACGAGCACAAAACGACGGTCGGCAACATAAAAGAATGGTGCTTTTTTAAAAAGTATCGGTTCAGGCACTGATATCGTTTTAAAAGTATCGTTTTACCACCAATATGAGAAAAAACCCCAAACGATACCCTTCCCTAGTTATTATGAGTCAATGAATCACATGTAGTAACACATCATCAAGGGTATTGTATGCAGTTATAAACATGATGGTCACAATGATTTTGTGCTGCAGAATTGTTTCACAAGAGGGTGCTAAGGCCCCTGGTTTGATTCAAGCATGGGTGTTCACATATTTCTGTCCATTATTAGATAGTAAAGGGGAAACCACTGAGAACAGCCTACAGCTGTTTACCCCTTCCCCAAATCTGTTCAGAGCCGTTTAAAAAAGAAAAGCAAGAAATATTTCTGCTGCAGAGTGGGGAAGTTTTCAGTCTTAAAAAGAATCCCTTAATTCTACAGTAAAAATCAAATGTAATCCCTCTTTGTGGTTGAAAGTTGCTCTGCATCCAGCAGACATCTATCAGAGACTAATGACTGTGTATGTGTTCCCAAGACGAGGCCTGTGCACACAGTAAACCTCACCAGCAGACAGCATGCCTGTAGCTGCAGCCTCGTTATCACCAGGCCCTCGTTTTATTGTCCCACCATCTAACCTCACTTCTCTGGGCCTGGTGGTTCATTTCCTGTCATTTACTTTATTCCCATTATTCCCACGAAAACCTGAACTCCTTTACCCCTTAACGGTACACAGGCATCATTTGCACGCCAAGTAATTGAGCAGTATCCCACAGAAATGTG
The DNA here is from genome assembly GCA_028570985.1 of Heterobranchus longifilis. NCBI lineage: Eukaryota > Metazoa > Chordata > Actinopteri > Siluriformes > Clariidae > Heterobranchus > Heterobranchus longifilis. The sequence continues at coordinate 11,400 of JAOVVB010014812.1, read as the reverse complement.
CATATGCATAGTCCATAATCCATCATTGATTAAAGCAATCTTTCACTCTGCAGACATGAGGAATGTACAAAATGATGGCCGCCTTTCTGCAAAGCACAAATGTGTAAACTTGCGAAAGAGGGTGTTTCCTCAGCTATGGAGCAGTTACAAAACCAAATGAATTTGAGGAATCCCTTTCCCGTCCTTAAAATTATTTCTGTTTCACAAGATGGCATCGTCACACACTCAGTCTTAATGTCGCATCAGGCGGGGGCTTTGAGCTTTGAACAGGTCACGTCCTCTCTCCTCTTATTACAGATCCTGCTCCTTGAAAAAAGTCCCCGGCTTCTAGTGACCACATCTGCTTCCCATTGCCATTTCAACGCACCACAGGCTTCTGTTTTAGCCCAAGTGATGATGGGAAGTGCTGTCAGTGGATCTCAGCAGAGACGGAAGGAAAACCTCAGACGGAGGGCAGCAGGGGTCATTACCAATGTGTTAATATTTAAACACGGTCTAGCTCTCGCTGACAGATATTTCTCAATCCACCAGTTCCCATAAGGACACTGGTATAATTACTATATCATATGCTGACATTCCTACCACAAAAAAGTTATTGAGCGTGCTACAAGAGGCCAAAAAACTCGATGGGATGTTTGTAAAACAGCAGTGTGCATTGTAAGTTGTTATAGCTGGGTTTCATCTTTCATTCACTGTCAGTCTGGAAGGTTTTCGGCCTCTACTAGGCTTTTACATTGAATGTTGTCTGACCTCCAGTGACATTGTCTGGACTGTGATACCAGATTAGCAAGGCAGACTGGACCAAAGCCGACTGGTGCAGAGTCAGAGACTGCTGAGTGTGGGGACACGGAGAGTGATAGGTGGATGAGGACCAGTAATCAGAGTGCCAAGTGACATATTTTACCACATTCTGCTTCACTCTGCTCTACTTTTTTGTATTACTAATGAAAGAATGCAAAGTCATCTGCCTGTAAATGCACTGAGAAGAATCATCAAACACTTCCTCTCTCTCATGGACCGGCTACTAACATTAAGGAAATGCAAATCCAGTATCTCAGCTTGTGCACAACAGTCCTCTCTCTTGCCCCAGGTTAGAACACCCGACATTTAATTACTTTCACCATTAGTTCAAACAGCGGGGCTCCTGATACAGAGCAGATCAGTGAAGGGAGGGGGCATCAGCTTCAGGGTTGCAGATCGGAACAGACTGGGACTGAACTGAAAGCAGACAGCGAGGAAACCTAATTTTCCTTCATGATAAACATTGTTTGATTGCTTAAGCTTTGGCTCCTCCTGCTTTAACTCTGTTTGCCCTGAATGCTGTGTTGATGCTTCTCTGCCTCCAGAGAATGAAGGAGGGACGGGCGGAAGCAAACTGAACAACTCTCATTGTTCCTGTGCTGTGCTTCTCCTCCTTCTTTACACTTTTTTCCTGCCTACTGGCTGTCCTCGATCACAGAAATTCTTATATAACACTCATACGATTTTGTCAACTAATCGATTAGTTGATTTAATCGACAGATTTGAGTTTTTCCACAAAGAATCATGCAAAAGCGCCACTTTAAATCTTGTGTTTAGCAGAGATGTGCTCATACGTTTCTTGGAAATAACTATTTTTGACAGGTCTGTCGATTAAATCAACTAATCAATTAGTCGACAAAAATTGTAAGAGTGTTAGTCGACTAAGAATTTCTTTAATCGAGTACAACCCTAGAAATAAGTCATTCAGCATGAAAAAAAGCATAAAAAATACTAACTGACTGAAGTATTGAACTGAACTGACTTAGTCCACTAACACCAAAATGACAGATTAGTCAACTCATTGACTAAGAGCGGGCAGCCCTACTCCCACTCCTCTCGTCCTGACTTGCATGTGGTCTCTCTGTGAGTGATTGCCATTTACAGGCAATAACAGCTTCATCTGGCTTTTTTTTTTATGCCAGCTGTCTACTTGCTAGCCAGATTAAACCCACACTGTAGACAGACTTGAAAAACACATTCAAACTATGTAAATGAAGTGAGAGGGTGGCTGAAATATCTCACAGCTTTAAATGAGAGTGAGTACTAAAGTAAACATCTGTACCTCACACAGCAGCAAAAACTGTTTTCTGATCATGCCAAATACACTTCAACACTTGTAAAAGTAGCCTTGAAGCATTAAGGCCAATTCATACTTTCTGCGTCCCCGTGTGTGCGAGGTGTGTGTGTCAGCGCCCATGACCGCAACATGACTGCAGATCCCGTATGCGGTCGGTGAGCGTGCTGCCTGAAAAAAGTAGCAAGCTCTGTCGTTTCTGTATGCGATCTCTGTACAGACTCATAGAACTGGGGTTACATAAACTGCTAGCTGGTTTTCCAAGAAGAAGAAGAAGAAAAGAAGACGATCATAACAAAATGGACGCTTGTTTTTAAGAGAGGTTGATTGAGGAGATCCGCTGTTACTCACATTTATACAATTAATCTTTTAAAGGAATATAAAGGCCACCAACTGGAATAGAGTGTGGAGTGTGGATTGATGCGGACCCTGATAAGTATGAATAGAACCGCGTGCACGTGTGGTCCGTACACGGACGACCAATCCAGCTAGTGTGTCAGGGGGCTTTACTGCAGCAGCCAGGCAGCTATTGTTATAGTATTATTTCCATTAGCCCACTGATCAGGGGGTTGTAAGAGTATTTGGTCACAGCCCAAGGTAAACCTCCAACGTTCGTCAGACAGGCAAGCCAAGTGCCTTGGAAGTCCGTCTCCCTCTTTCTCTCTCGTCCTCCTCCAAAGTCAACATGGCAGCTGAGCTGGCATGGGCCTCGTGTCTCAGGAGCTGGAACAGTTGGCATAGTCACTGCTCAGACGCAAGCGTGGCTATGACAGCCACCGACTCATTTCTCACTGTGAGAGAGCACTCAAAATGTCAGTCATCTCTCCCATCGAGTGATAATTAGAAATCAGTGCACAGAGAAGTTTGGACTCAAGGCTGGTCCCCGTCTGAGAAAGACGCGTCTTCATGGGCAGAAAGTCCTTCAGAAGGAGAGACATCCTTCGGGGAAGGAGAGTTGATTGAATTTTGTGTTTGGCAATTATCCAGACTGCAGGATTAGCCCTCCCTTGGCAGTGCATGTTATCTGTTCATGGTCAAGTTTGACGGTTAGAGAAAATCAGTGAGATAAGTCTATACTATTGAATTCATTCAAACTGATCTACTTCTTAATGCACCATAATGTCTTATCTTATTCTCAAGGTGATTGTCGGGTTTTTTTCTGGTTGAGATGTCGTATGGCAACAATTCAAAGCGTGTAATAGTTTCCTACAGTGTTTACATTCCCAGCACTGATTCCAGGCCCACATTCTTTAGACTACCATGATTTAATCTAGTTTCTCAAAAAGATTTGTTTTTACTTCACGATTCACATCTAAAGAGGGAAAACACCCACACCCATAACTTTGCACTGCTCCTTGCAAGATTGGCTTCCTGCGTCGTTTGCTCCTTGTGAGAAACTAACACTTCCTACTCAATTACGAGACTCACGACAACCCTGCATGGATTGTTTTTTAATACTGGGGCTGGCATTGCTTCTCTAGGCCCCTTCTTTTCTCCATTAGGCAGGGGAAAACAGACAGGCGGACAAAACACAGAGGACAAGCCGACATCTCTGCAGGTGCAGGGACGTCCAGCAGGCCATAATGACTGGGGTTGACAGGCATAACCAGCACTCTCTTTCTCTGTCTGGGGAGCAGCGATCTATTGTATTACCTTCTGCATACAAAACTCAAGCCCAATGATGTTTTCCATGCCATCATTTAATATAACGACTTGGTAATGGTCTCCAGTCATGCAGAGAAAGGCACTGGTTTATGACAACAGCTGCCACAGGTGAGGCTTAAAGTCAAACAGACGACTGGCTCAGTGGATGGAGCTCTTAAGTGCCACCTTGAACACATGCAAGCCGGAGTGAAAAAAAAAAAAAAAAAAAAAAGCTAAGTGAGGGTGGGGGCCGTGTTACTGCTACTGCATTTTGTGCTTGTTCATTGTGCACAACATAACCAGTTTTCTCCGACCGCTCTCAAGCTTCAAATATGTGCAGAGCCTTGCAAGACAGCATTGCCCCCCCTACTTCACATTCATCATAAATAAAATAGTAATCTTGCCATGGCCTGGATTGAATCCGTCATCTTTTCTGCAGATGCCTGATCTTAGTGCCTATTCACTATTGCACATGAAAAGAAAGTATGGACACAGAGCTTTTTAAACTAAACACATATGCAAACATGCACACCACATGACTATCACATGTTTTAGAAAAATAATTTATGAATCAAACATTACTGAAGATAGTCTTGGAAAGTGTTTGTACATTCTTGAAATCTTCTCTATGTATCCGGGGCCATTTCAAATCTCAGTGCATACCGTACCCACATTCCTCAAGATGAAACTGAACCAAGCTGAAATGGCAGAGAAGGAAACCACATGAAGTCTAACCATTATGGACAGGAGCTGGCTGGTTTCCGGGTACTGTGTGTACTTTACTGCTCTGCGCTACAGGAGGCGGGCTAGCTGCAGCCACACTGAGGGTGGCTGACAAAGTCTCAGGTGGCCGGTCAAGTAGGGCCCTGCTTACCCCCAACAGGGAATATAAAATCAGGATGGACAGTAGACAGGAGGAATTGCTGCCTAGCATGCATGGGCAGGAGCCAAGATGGATGACCTCATTAATCCAAGTAGTGAGAAGGCCGGATACCTCATTCTTAAGAGCTGCAGCGCTTCCTGGCCCCAGGCCTTCGTTCCTCCTTTCCCTCTTTCATCCTCTTTCTCTTCCTGCATGTTGCTTCTGCTTCTTTGTCCACTACAGGTCAACTTTTTGACCACTTTGGCTCAAATTATTATTCTAGTGTTACCTAAACATTTAATATCAAGTGATGTTGCTACAATTCTGTGTAATATGAGCAGGTTTCAGATTAACAGATTCCTGTTTTACTTTAAATACTGGCACAAACAGGTTATGTTTGGTTTTCCCCATGCTCCAGCAGTTAGTCATTCACCATAAATGCTCCTACTATCCATTGTTTCTTATGTCTCACTCCATGCTGGAGGCAAGGCTTGACACTGGAAACAATGAAGGGAAACAGTCACTCTCCCTATGTTATTCAATATAACTAGAAACATTCTTGTTAAAGCCTCTTCTCAATATAAGAAGACATACAAAGCAAATACATTTTCTCAAGTGAAATGGCATCTAGATCAGACACATAATGCTGCCATTGTGAAATCAACCTCAATATACAGTAGCTGTAGTTCCCGTAAATGGTATTTCATAATGATGAGCAGAACCTCATGACCACATAGTCATTCAATGGGTGGAGGCATGTGGGAAACTATGAAGAAGCAAAAGAGCTGGCAATTCACCCCGAGAGACAATCTAAATACAAATCATTTGCACTTAATAACTCTATATACGCATGTGTCTTGCGTGGTTCCTACAGACATCTGAGGCCCATCTGCGCATTAATTGCAGAACTATGCTTTTGATCTTTAAATAGCACATCATGTTTCCGACTGGCATTGAATAAAGAAGCTGACAAAACTACAAAGCTACTGTTATTTAATTTGGGTGAGGCGAACAGAAACCGAGACGGAGCTAAAATAGACGTGTTATACTGCAGAGCAGACATTAATCACAGGTGACGAAACCAGTTGTGAAGTTGATTTGGACACAGATTAGTTACATAAGTAATTGGAGCATTTCTCTAATGGGTCTTTAATGCTCTGTGGCGACTATGAAAAACATGTGACTTTAACACATGGCTTCCACACACATTGCTCCTCAACAAAAATAAAATTGCTGTCCACAGTCCAAGCTTAAAGCCTCTCTCTCTCTCTCTCTCTCTGCCCATCTTACAAAGAAGAAAATACTCCGCAAAAACCAGCCGCAGGCCAGAGAGTGAAGTGCAACTGAGCACCAGTAACGCTGCAGTCATCTGAATTGACCCTAGTGACATGTGACAGGCTGTCACACAAAACCAGCCCTTACGACATTAAAAAACACAGAGAGAGAGAGAGACAGCAGAAATATCCGTCGCAGCTGACCCTGAGATCAAGTGTCACAGTATAGCTGAGGGCCATGGTGGGCAGGCGGGGCTGCTCTGATTTGCAAAGTGGGTGGTTGAGGGTGGGCATGGCTGACAGACCCAGCCAAGAAGGGTGGAGCAGCTCATGCCTTTTTGCATGTTTTCCACAGATCTTTAGCTCAGGCTGTCAGCACTCGGTGGGATTTTACAATGAAGACTTAACCTTTTAGTCTCGGTGGTTTCAGTCTGGAGTGACAGATTTGTATCGGGTCCATTGCCAGGCTCCCTCACTGTCCTAACAGTGTTTACTAAATGACAGGATCGAGTGCCAGAGATATGAATAGCTCATGAAAGTATAAATGGCCTCCTAACAGCGGGCTGTGTGCATGCGATGTATTTATAGAGCTCCATTGCAAATGTGCGTCTGGATGAAATTGTAGACCAACATGAAAAACATCCTGCTCCAGATCTCTAGGCAGTGGGCTGTTTTCTGTTAAAAAAAAAAGTGACTACACCTTTCAAAAGCTGTGCACATCAAACTAGTTTTATGGGACTGGGTGCGTTCATTTATCTCTATGCAAGAAATAACCACCACCAGAAGCAATATCTGTATTCACCATCATATTGCATGCACCGCTTTCCATCTTCCTCTACAAAGCCTTATATATATTGCCAAGTAAATGCAGGTCCTAGAAAATTGTGCTTGGTTATTTTATCAGCACAAGGCCCAGCCTCTCTATGTGCAGTAATATCCTGCACAGGAAATCAATATGAAAGGGAGGTTAGATATATTAAGAGTACACAGGAACCAAGATATACAATTACATTAATCTCAGTGTGTTTACAAACAGAATATCAGCCAACTGAATATCAGCTCTGTTTAGCACAGGCATGTCCAAAGTCCGGCCCGGGGGCCAAATGCGGCCATCGGACAGATTTTAAACGGCCCTTGGCTTGTATCTGAAAATATATTATATGTGATCCGCCACACAATATTGGTTAATGAAGCAAGTTCACTTTACATTTTTTCCGTTCACTTTACAATAGCAGGACTATCAGACAGTTTGTAAACATGCACCAAGAATACAACTGTATTGTATGTGATTTTATTTAAATAGCCCACATGATGCGAGAAGCAGCTGGCCCCCAGGTATTTTCACATTATCTAATGTGGCCCCCAGGTATTTTCACATGATCTATTCTGGCCCCCATTCAAAAAAGTTTGGACACACTTGGCTTAGCACAAAGTTTTCTTTCTTTTTGCTAGACAGGTGAAACATTATTACATGAGTGGCTAATTCAGCACCTGAATTATTTAGTCATTCTGCGCAGGTGAATTATTTACTACATACTTGCTACTGGAGCTGCTGTGCACATGGCAGAGCGAGGCCCCTGAGCTACAGAGTCTCTGTTCTCAGGACTGTTAACGCGCCTGTTTCGGCTCACAACAGATAGTAAAGGCCTGTCTTCACTTCAGTGGAAAAATAAGGCTCACTTAGTAAATCTGTGTCATGTCTCAGACCAGAGCTGTGTTTGTGTCTCTAATCTTGAGGAAGAAGCTGACAGTAAAAACTCCCTCGGCATGGGCTATATATATAGCCAAGACAACTAAATACGGTTCTATACAATAACAAGGGAGTTGTGTGAATACTCCATGACCACTTCAGTTAGATCGGGTAACACCCTGTTGTTGAATCAGCTCTCAGTGAAACGGCCTTCACCGCTTTGGGATAAAGCAGTTGATAAGCAGTTAGTTTTAGGCTGAGGCTGCAGCTGCCAGACCTGAAACCTCTTTGTTTACCGTGGAAGCTTATCTTCAAACTACTGTATCTCCAGCTGTACCCTACATGAAACTCGGTGCTTTTACCAGAGTGGGAAAATCCAGCAGCCTCTGAAACCTACTGTACAGCTCCACACTGAGCTAAAGAGAGTCTGTGCATGACAAACATGGAAAGTTAATGAAATTCAACAAGGCTGTGATAATCCAGAGGACCTGACCTCACCTCAGAGGCTAACAGAGAACTGTGGAAGATGTTTAAAACCAACAGCGTCCAAATAACAATATGGCTGCAGCACATCTGGCTCTGCAATGAATCCACACGTTTAACATATAATGCCATAGTTTATTCTGCACAATGGGTTGAGAGGGATGAGAAGCAATTAGATTAAGACTGTTTGCATATTACAAACCATGAATGATAATAATGAAATTAATATAATTCGATTCAAAATGACACAGAGTCTCATAAATCTGAAAGCTTTTTCCAAAGCATGGGAATACTTTAATTCAATTTCCAAATTAGACAAGGGCTATCAAACCACACCAAAATAATCATTTTGCTTTGACAGCCCATGTAAAAGATGTAAATGTCAAATATCTCTATTTGCACTACTCGCCATAATCAGGAGATCAATAACATGAGCATCAGACTTTCTGACAAGGTTGTAGTGTATTTCTCTCCCCTTGATCTGCCCTGGTTTGACGCAACATCTCAAATTTACGGCTTACTAAGGGAAGACGCTTTAGACAACAAAGGGAAGTATGCCATCATTCTTGCAGCGCCCTGTCCTCCCAAAAGTGTCCTGAGAGTACAAACAATCACCTCATTGTCTACAGGAGGTTTGACATTCTCTCTTTAAGTGAGTAAGAGGAGAATCTCAGAAACAGTGTGCCCTAACAACATGTGATCCCCATCTAAATAGTTTCCAGCATGATATCAGCCTCAATCAAGGCTACAAAAGGCTGCATTGTATGGCCTGATGTGGACTGAGCTGAACAAGGGTCATTGTGCAGCCTGATCATAGTCAAAAAAAGCAAGAGCAGGCTGAAGTTTTCATTCCTCCATCAATGGAAATGGCGCACTAAGCAAATTCCCAGCTGAGATAATTAACTGAGGCGCAAGACCAGTTAACTCCATTATGGTTTACCAGAGACATGTTGGCGTGCACGGTTAATGGACAAAAGCTCTATCCAAGGTAAGCATCAAGCCATGAAAACAGAGACAACACAGCGCAGAGTGTCATGCTACTATCACAACTGTTTAGGTTTATCTGTGTGATCTAATGAATCAACAGGGTTAAAAATACTTCACAAAGGAGAGCCACCAGCTCCGTCATCTCACATCCTCTGTGGGAGACCACCAGCATGGAGAGAAGTCAGGTTACTGCTTATTTTATCGAGGGGTTCTGGAAGGAAGGAAGTGCAGAGCAGAGGAGGGGGGAGACGTGCAAAACGAAGGCAGGAAACACACTGCAGACCGGGCGCATTCTCCGTGTCCGGTCCACACAACCACGGAAACAACATTCACTCGCGCACATGCACAGGAACACATCCACACTGCACGTGTAAACATACACATCCCATCCCTGGGTCATGATGAAGCATACGTCACTGTATGCAGAAAATAATAGGCCTTGTTTGAGTCAGGCCGGCCGCCCACTCTGGACTAGCGCAGGGCGTCCAGAGAGTGAGATCTCAGTGAAGTGTGACATTGAAGCTGACACGTCTATTGAAGAGAGCAGATGAAGTGTGGCCTGTAGCACGGGCACAATGGGAATTAGCCATATTAGCATGGATTCAAGCAGAGGACAGAATGGAGGCTGTCTCGTCTTTCACGACACAGAGCTCTACAAAGTCAACCCCTGAGTTGCCGCTTAAAAGGGGTTTCTGACGGCGATGAAGGAATGATTCTTATTGATTTATACCACTACTTTAAAATGTAGCTTCAGACTTCAGAGGCTAACAAAATGCCAAAACACACTCGCAACTACAGTGAATATTAACTCTTCAATCCTTCAGGATTTCAGGATTAAAAATGTAACCTCTTAGGAGAAAAAATATTCTCAAAGTTGGTCTCAAAGAGGACTGAGCAAGAAAACCCATTTTCAGTTCCTTTCTTTTTACAGCAGCTGTTGGCCTCTCACATCCACAATTGCTGCTAAATCTCTCGAAAACCACACAAAAGTGAACCTGTATTAATTGTATCAAAGAGCAACACCCATATCAAGGATGTGAGATAAAAACGTGGTAATAATAGGTGAACTAAAAACACTCACAAACAATACACTACCTATACCATGGCATGAAAAATAAAAATGTTAAGGACAGCTTCATTTCATGATACCAATAATTTCATCTAATGTTAAAATATTTAAAAGTTTGAAATTTCGACATGAATTATCCTCGACCGTATTAGTAATTTGATTCAAGGCCTCTATAAAAAAAAGAAATTCGTAGATTGACTCAACCCTCATAGCAAGGTCTAATTAAGGTTTCTTTTACCCTTTCAATCTTTTAAACGTTTCATACACTGAAATTTCCACAACGCCTCAGAAAACGACTTCTCCTTGAAAGTCTTGCAGACCTGTTACAGATTATTGACTGCATTGATTTTCACCACTGCAGGCTGTGAATATATGTACATATGTGGGCGGGTGAGCATGTGTGTCTCAGAGCGTGCAGTGTGTATGTGCATGTGTAGCACAGCCTGAGTTCACAGTCGAGTGAAGGACAGGGAATATCAATTGAGGTTCTCACATGTCATTAGTCACATTGAGCCAGATTTTCTATTTGGGATGACAAGTACAAGCTTGATTCTGTCACAGGTAGGATGATTCTATTTCATTTTTTGCAGAGGAAACAGCCACGGAGACCTATTTAGTCTTCAGGTTCCCCTCTGGATCGGAGGGGAGGGGAAACCGTTTTTGTTCCACACACAACAACTAGGTCATTTTATATAAAGCTCCCATATTTGAATCTCTTTCATCTGATACACAGGAAAATATGCGGATGAAAGAAAAGCAGAAGAGGCAGAGAGCGCCATCATTAAAATGAATTACACGCATAAAGTTTATCTGATGGGGAATGACTTATGGAAGATAAAGAAGTTTGACCAACAGATAAATGCTTATTCACAGCTACAGTATGTGCTCTAGTTCCCAGCGCTGCATGTGGTGGGAAGAGCTCACAAATCAATCCAACATACATCATCTGCAACATACCCTCTGCTCACACTACTGTGTAGAAAAGGAACTTCACTAACAGTGTGTTTCTGATATAGTCTGGCATTTCCAGCCCACAGGAGAAATCTGCGGTTCTGACAGCTACTCAGTCACTGGCGTGGTGGGACACAAATGTGGGTCACAATGCATTTTGGCAGAGGCTGTGAACAACGTATTGTGGAGCAATGATTCAGATAAATGAGAAGTAAGATTTGGGTGTCTGTGTCAAAGCAAGTGAGAATCACTCATCAAGGTGGCACCATTTCTATTTGTAGGTCTCAGAAACACCTTTCAGATAATAACGAACATTCCCAGATCCACATGTTGCTCTGCACATGG
>JAOVVB010014796.1:0-31513 GCA_028570985.1 Heterobranchus longifilis | reverse complement strand
CGCCCCCCCCCCCCCCCCCCTCTCTACTGTCAGGTTTTTGGGAGTTTTTTCCAGCTGCTCTCCTCAGCACATTTTGTTTTGCTGCGTTGTTGAGAAGCAACACACAGTAACTGTACTCGGGTCTTGAGGAGCTGTAATGTTTATTCAGAGACAAACTGAAACCTATAATGTAAATTTATGACCACTTAACAACTTTACTGGTAATGATTTCTCTGCTCCTATTGCAGATAGTCTGCTCTCAGCGCATCTCTTCGCTTTACCACTCACTTGCAGTGTACACATTAAGCACTAAATTAGTCCTTATAGGAGCTTCCCTACTCCTATAACATGATGATAATGGATGATAGCCTGCCAAAACCTCCTGTAATTAGTCCGAATGTCCGGAATACTGGTCGACTGATGTGGGTTTTTCAATGGCTGATGCCGATATTTAGAGAGCAGGGCGGCCGATGGCCGATTTATAGTGCTAAGTTTCTTTCTTTTTTTTTGCATCTGATAAAAAAGCCTACAACATTTAAAAAATAATAATAACAAATGTGACACAAAATTGCTGAACTTCAATGGACATTTATTCAACATTTATTCAGCAGATAGCAGCATCTCTTTGTTTCTGAAATGTATAAACTTAGATAAATAAAAACAATGTTAATGCACAGGACCACCAAGCAGCATCTCTTTGTTTTTGGTTCTTTTGTAGATCTGCACACCCTGCACTTTAATCGGCCTTGTGATTTCAGATTAATCGGTCTAACCCTAGTCCAAATGCTTTCACACTTGAAACAACCCGGACCATGGTTCAGTTTGATCCGGTGCAAGACCACCTCTTTTCATCGGACCGAGGTTCGGCTGTAATTTTGGTTCGGATCAAACTGAAAAGTGCCAAAGTCCGGTACCAAACGAGGCAGGCGTGAAAGCACCCTACGGTGTCGGGTGTAGATGCACATTTTCTCACGTTGCCTCGTGTATTTCACAGATTTTAAAATAAATCGCCATTTTCGATCTTAAGGAATAAAGTTCGATTGAAACATTCACATTGCATGTTTCATTTTATTTTCCCTTTCTGCTCAGTGTTTTCTCAGTCTCCTACCCATCAGTAACACACCACTGTATCACCCATTACATGCTTATTTATCCATTTATGATTTGTTTGTTTTGTACTTGTCATCTCACTCCGTACCACCTCTCCGCATGTGTCTCTCCGTCACCCTCCCCGCCTCTCGCCCCACCCTCACTCTCTCTCCACAGCATGAGAGTGAAACCAACAAAACTGTGTCTTCCTCTGTTAAGACCGAGCTCTCCACGCTGCCCAAGTCGGCCAGCGCCTCGCTGGATGACGGGGAGGTGAAGAAGATCATGGAGGAGTGCAAGCGGCTGCAGGTGGAGGTGCAGAGGCTACGGGAAGAAAACAAACAGATCAGGGTGAGACGGTCTGCATTTTCTTGCAGCCTCGTATTTTCTACTCCAGCACTTCCGCTGTCATACAAAGAAAGATGTGGTGTCTACTGTTTTGAAAACAAAACAACAACAACCGTCTGGCATAAAATGAAAAATTGTATTTAATGCCGGCCGTCGTAAAACTAGATGTACACATTTATTTTGTAGACTTTTGACGTACTTTTCTGTTATCATTGGGACCTATAACACATTCAGCATCAGTGCCAGGAATAATGTTCTCTCTTTCAGGGGTAAGTCCAACAGCCATTGAACGATTACATTAAAGATTAATAACCTGTTCTTGCATTTGGCAGCGCTTTAGTCCAAAGACTCCTCTCTGCTGTACCTAGCAGTGTGGCTAACTCTTTGCAGGGAGAGTAGCTATTGGCTGTTAAAAATGTCCCCAAATGGCTTACCCAAATATTGTCGCAGGCTTTGTTGTAACAATCCAGAGCTTTCCAGAAGCGCCAGCTGCCAGCTAGTTTTAGAGTTATTTTTGGCATAGGTTTATCGTATTAATAAGTTAATTTAAAACCAATACAACACTGGATAAGATGTGTTTAAAAACATGTTCCAACTTGAAATAACTTTGTGTATATTCATTGAATGGGGCTGCAATTATGTTTCTAGTAAAACAATACATTAACCATGGCATGTCAGTGAAGGTGTCAATAAATAAATAATAAATAAGGTCTAATGATTCTCCATTACAAAAGTTCTGATCAGTCAGGAATAGGCAGGGTCTGAAATTAGCACCAGCCAGCAGCCAAATGCTGGTAAATTATGAAAGTGGCTGGCAGATTTCAGACACAGAAGAATGATTCACTATTGATTGGCTGGTCAATTTCAACATTTATCTGTCACTGGCTGGTAGATGTTCACATTTTTAAATGTTAATTCAAATATTAATAGCTATTTACAGGCTGTGTTCGCTAAAACGCACAAGAAGCCTAATTCTCCTTTACAATAATTCACTACATGTTTGCAATCGAGTCTGCAAACTTTTTAGAATATGCAATAATTAAGATATTAAGATCAGTGTATATGATGGAATAGTGGCATTAGAATGTGTCACCAAATCTGGACTTTTACAAACATTTTTTTCCCCTGGGGGAGCATGCCCTCGGGCCCCCCTACCTGGCTACTTTTTCCCCATAGCTGGCTACTCTGTTTCTTGTGGAAAGCCCTGCAATAGTGTTAAATAACATCCAGTTACTGATACATTCAAATGAACACATTTGAAACCTGATGGGTGGTCGCCTACAAGTTCCACCATTGCTGTGAGGTAATGCAGTGTGTACTATATTACCTCACACAACAACAACAACACTGATACTAATGCATGAAATCACAACATTTACTGCTTTGCAAAATCATCAGAAGCGTTCTGCACAGGTGTGTGTGTGTGTGTGTGTGCGCGCGTGCGTGCGTGCGTGTTACCAGCAGTCACGGTGTATGTCTGGAGGTCTGGGAGCTGCTCTTCTCTCACATGAGCAGAAACAGGAGCAGGGAGACCGCTGACCTCTGCGTACACTCCGGTCACCTGTCTGGGGTCCATCTCTGTCCTGTGGCCCCAGGCCCCTGGCCCCTGGCTGCTGCTGCCGCACACACACACACACACAGATAGCTCACATGAAATCACCAAACTCTCACCACACTTGCACGGTCACCACGAGCAGCTCCGACAGGTGCAAACCAGTCTGTGGTGTAAACTCGTGCATAAAGCAGAAACGTTGAGCCGTCAGCAGCTGCTCGGAGGTTAAACAGTCGCGAGACTCGCTTTACTGCAGTTCCGTTCATGAATTTATCCACAAAACTCTGTCAATGATTTGTTTCGCCTCCACTGGGCCTGATTCAATATTTAGCAGCAATGATTTTACTCTCCCAGCGCCTCCATGTTGAATTCATGAATGGACGAAACCACTGTGGCTCAGTTTGGAGGGGTGTGGTAGAGAAAAGTCACCGCGCGGGGGCAGCAGAGGATCACAAATGTGCTCGTTCTTGATTTTTCTGAATTTTAGTTGTAAACATTAATTTTACTATGAATTAACTCGTTCATATAAAAATACCAACACATTTTCTAATGTCATTATAATGTAGGCCTACTTCTTCAACATTTAATTACCAGCAATTTAATATAGGTATGTTATTATAATGGTAAATGGTAAAATCTCATTACTTTCTATCTTAATGATCTCAATGTGTATTAATATTTATTTTTCCCATAGATCCTCAAATTCTAGCCTTTCCACGACAGAAACAACTACATCTCCTTTCAGAACTACACTTTTGGAATTACAAAAGACACAAACAAACATGCTTAAATAGTCTTTATTTCATTTGATCCATCTTCTGTCTGTGTGCCGTAACACCAGAACCACCGATGAGACAGTTTGGTGAAGCTGTAGTATGAGAGGCCGGTTGATGCTTTTCATCCAGGGGGTCAAACCGTGTTCAACAATAGAAATGAGAAAGCTGATGAGAAGTTATCACCAAGATACTGAAATTCACAAATTTCCCCCCAAAAAGACACCTGACCACCATTTACAAACAACCTCATCAAACTTGTGATCAGCAGCTCTGGTTAGTGGCCTGTATGTATTCTCATCAGAGGGAAAATCATTCATATGTATCTAATAATTCAAGTACACATCTTACCATAACTGCTTATGTACAGTCTATCTGCAATACATGCACATAGATAGATTGTATGACCCACCCACCCGCATTAAAAATATACATGAAAAAAAACTAGAAATTCCTCTTGTCATCCCATAATTGTGTCTGTAAACAGTTCTTAGCATTTTTTAATTTTCTTAAAAATCACACAGTACTGCTCTTTTAATAAATTACAAGGTAAAATACAATATTCCACCAGAAATGGTTAAAACGTATTTTTCCTCTCAAAAAAAATATCAATACAAAGATGACAATATTACCTCTTTGATTTTTTTTTTTTTTTAATTAGGCATCTTCTTGTTCATGTGTTTTTTTATGTGTTTTATTTCATGATGTTAAAATAAAATTCAATTAAAACACACTCTCACACAAACACCACACACATTTTCTTTTAGGTTGCATTGTTTGTAAAGTTGGTTTCTGGTTTGGAGGACGACTGAGGGAATAACGAGGAATATTTAGCTCAGAGTGGAGGAGAGTTATTCCAGAATACTTCCACGGCTCTTTTTTTTTTTTTTTTGCTTTTAGTTACAGTTGATGCTCGAACATGAAACTTCAGAGATGAACCAGGACTGGTTATGTCCAGGAAAAGCAGCTTTATGTGTAAACTGAAGTCAATAATTAGGATTAAAAAAAGACTTGACGGACCTGTCAAGCCATCAGGCAGCAGTTTAACATGAGTATCAGAAACAATACCCATCAGCACCAAAAGAGGGTTTCCATGACCGTAACATGGATCTCAAGTACCATAAAGCTTCAACATGTTTGAGTCTCACAATGAGACTTAATACTTTCATTTATCTGCATTTCTATTGATAAAATTAGAGATGCACCGATTAATCGGCCGGCTGATTTTCAGCTGATCGGCAGTGATCAGTCTCATACAGTATATCCGATTTGTTTTTCAAATTTAATTAACACACGTGCCGCATCGTGCAGCGGTGACAGCGCTCAGACTCATCACAGCTTCAGTGTCCACCAGAGTGCAATAGATTCTTTTCAAAACTAAAATGTGTTATACAATTAGCAAACTCTTTTAAGGAATAACTCATGCATGATGTTAGCAAGTGAGCGGTAGAGAGAGAGGAAAAGAGAGGCGATTTATATCTTTGTTTTGAAGTTAGCTGTGATTGTATCAGTGCACTGTGTGCAGTTTCAGCTTCTTGTCAGTGAATAAATCCTCCACACCCAGGCCAAGTTCCCGTAGCTGCTTGCTGATTAAAGTGAAAGAGTTTAGCGACAACTTGAGAGAAGTTTACTGTCTGGTATAGATATGCTGCACGTGTTTTCTTCTGGGAATGTAAAACATGTTATATAAAATGGGATATACTGCAATTCATTTTAAGTTGGATTTTATTTGTCCAGTAACCCGGAGCACTTTTATTTGTTTGAGTGAGAGGAGGTTTTGGAGATAATGTAAGTGATTAAATAGTCAATGTTTTATTATGAAAATACAATTGAATTTCAAGTTTTCATAACAGAAAAGTTATAAAAATGTTTGTGTATGCTGTCAATTATAGTTCTTAGAAAGAAAGAAAAACGGAATCGGCAAAAATGAGAATCGGCAGGTCAGACTGTTTAAAAAATTGGCAATCGGAATTGGCCAAGAAAATTGAAATCGGTGCATCTCTAGTTAAAATGAATAAAATACCTTGTTGATATATTTTACTCTCCTAAATTGTTTCAATCCCACATAAAAAAATGTTTAGCATTGTTTTACAGTTGATAGCCACTTTAAAGCATCAGAACTGGTATTTGGGAACTCCTGTGAGCAATTGTTGCAAATTTATTGTGAAAAGCAAATGCCCACGAGGAGGAACAGTAAAAAAAAAATGCCTTTGCCTGTGGGAGTTAAGAATAAATGTCGGCCATCTTTAATCTGGAGTATTAGTTTGCAGGTGAAGAGCACAAGTGAAAAAGCCCCGTTAAAGTTGAGGGTGTTGAAGGCATCGTTTTGTATCCATCTCAATGTAGCCCAAGGAGTTCCTCGCATACTCATCTGTTCACTCCGTCCCCATCCCTCTCTCACATGACGTCCGCCCGTTTGTCTCTGACTTTGTTCCTCTGTTTCGTCCTGGCCTTGAAGGCAGCGGAGTTGAAAAGATGCTGTGGAAGGAAAAGATAAGAGAGATGAGTGCATCAACTTTTTTTTTCTGAAACGCTAACTACACTGGATGCCATTTTTTTTATTTTGTGGCACTTTAGCTGAACAAGGATGCAGCATAAATCCAAGACCAGGAGAAAAAAAGACAATCACACACTCCGAGGCCGGACTGTTCCGGTGAAGGTTGAGATTGGTTGAGATGCCGTTACCTTCTCAAATCGAGAGATCTTGTTGCCTTTGACGGTAGCGTCCAGGATGAGGGGAGCGCCGAGGCCAAAGATGTCTCTCAGTAGTGGGTTAAACTGCACCAAAACAAAAACACACACTGAAATTAACAATAGAATATCTTTATTGTCATTGTACAAGTACAACGAGATTAAGATTATGCTATAAAAAATAAATAAGGTAAGAGTACAAATAGGTAAAAAATAGCAATAAAGATGCAGGAAAGTTGTAACATAAACAGTAAACAGTATCCGACAGTATTAAAATAGTGCAAATAGCTCAGGTGTGCAATGCAGCATTAAAACCAAAACGGTACAAACAGACACATAATGTAAAAACACAGTACGGGTGAGTGTATTTGTCCAAGTTAAACTGTGTACCCTGAGGTTACTCTGTAGTTACAGCAGCTGTCACTGTGTTGTAAAAATAAAAGTCAGTAAATAGCAATAGGGAGCTGAAGGGATGACGTCTTTTTCTAGGGCAACCAGGAAATTAGTGTCGCCCTGGATTCACTCATCAAAAAGCAGATGGGATTTTTGCATTGGATTTTGAATCATTGCAGAAAATAAGATCTGTGGTGAACACAAGTTTATGATACTTACAGGTTTTGTCTAGCAAGATAATCTCTCCATAATCACCAGTTTTATGATTTTAGAAGTGGAAATACAATCGCCAGAAGTAAAAAGCTAATGTTAGGCTACAAACGCACTACAGCAACGCTCGCATTTCCTGCATCACCGTCACCACTACTAAACTGTGATCATCATGTTTGTGTGTTGACCGTCATTATACTCCACACAAAATTACATTTGCCGTGCTCACAGCCTGCTCGGACATCTGCAGATTTCCCCGGTAATTACCCAATAACGGTAGTAGTTGTTAATTAGTAACCTCGGTGTTAGTCAGCAGATTTTAGATTTGTTGAGAGTGTTTTAACTTTTCACATTCCTGCCTGGTACGGTCACCTATACTGTAGATCCAAGAACAAACTCTCAAGGATCGTGTCACTGGCGAGCAAAATACCACAAAAGCCCTTGACTCAACTTTTGGCTATAGAGTCCCTCTGGCGACTAAAAGTGTATTTAAGAAGTCCTTCATCCCAAGTGCTGTTAATATTCTTAACTCAGCAAAATGACTGATGAGATTTAAGCCAAGTGTATAGACAAGTGTTAAATGACTTTGTCTATATGTCTGTTTTTTTACTAACTGTCTGTTATTCTATTCTATTCTGCTATGAGGGTTTCTGGACAGTATTTGTCATTGTTTTGAGGTGTTAATTGATTTCCAATCATAAACATACATACATTTGCATGAAGCAAGCATATTTATCCACTGCCATGTTGATAAGAGTAGTAAATACTTGACAAATATCCCTTTAAGGTACATTTTGAATAGATTAAAAAAAGCGTGATTAATCGCTAAAACTAGTATCGCTCTATGGAAGTAACAAAATATGTGGAACAAAAGCAATCACATGACACAGCTGACCAGTCACAAGTGACAGAAAATGAGCAGACCGTGAACCCAAATGACTTATTTTCGCCTGCACGTGCACGCTGCAGGAATCTAAACCATATGCAGCACTACTGGTGCACAAACATGTCATTATTCCTGTGAGAACACAGCAAACTGTTTCTTTCAGAGTACACTGCTGGCTTCTGTGTGTTTTCTGACCTGTAGATGGTGTCTAACTCCGGACTCCAGGATCTCTTTGAAGGCATCGTAGATTCTTCTCCTCATCCAGCTGTCGATGTAAACGCTCTCCACTCCAAACCGGATCTTCTCTACAGCAAAGTCCTCATTCTGCAGGAGAAGAAAAGAGACGTCATAAAGACCAAGTGGTTCAGGGGTTGATTTACTAACACAGAAGTAAAATCATTGATTACAAATATCATCGTTGCAGCTAGAAAACATACCTCTATGTAATGTAGCACCTCTCTGAAGATGGAGCGCTGTTTCCGCCTGTCGTTCTTGGCTCGGTGTTTGTTGCCGTCTGTGGCTAAACTCTTCAGACATTCGCACAGACTTTCACTGTCCTCCACCTCAAATTCCTACACACACAGGTGAGATAATTGTAGCACGGAAATATGACTTTAAAAACGCTTAACCTTCTGAACCCCCAACCTGCCGGCAGGTTTGAAAAGCATGTTTTCTTTAAATAAAGATCGCCAAATTTACACCATTTATGATAACCACAAACTGTAAAAACAGAAATTATAGTTGGATTTTCAAATTTCCAATGGCTCTTGAATGAATCATGTGTGATAATGAACATCAGCATAAATAACCAAATATAAGCTTAAAAATAGTGATATTTCATCAAAATCACTTTATTCTACATGTCTAATTCAAAATGTTTGCACTAACCAGATCCTGTAAAAAACATTAAATTCTGCGCTCCTCAGCACAACTGGGAGCCATGATTAACTCTGCTGAGACAAACAGTCATGTGACAAAAATTCAGTGAAACTTCGACTGAACTGCAGCTGTTTACACAGAGCAGAGAGGACAAGGGTCCTCAAGGATAGGACAAGGATAGGTTGTGAAATGTAAACAGTTCAATATGTACAGCATGTGGAGCCTCCCTTTTTTCCCCAAAATATTGGTAACACTTGTGGGCACCTGAAGAAATGTTGTATATGTAGATTCCATTTTATTCAAACTTTTGTCAAATAAATTATCAAAGAAATTCAACTTGCAATAATCTTTCTTTTTTTATGATTTATGGCATTATAACTGTGTTGTACTACACAAAAGACATTTTTGAGTTCTAGCCATGATTGTGCTGTTTCCACAGAGGAGCAGTGAAAAACAAGACCATAGTGAGTAAAAATGTGACAGAAGAAAAGAAGAAAAAAAAAAAAAAAAACGGCCAGAAACTGTTTGAGGTTCAAAGGGTTAAACTGCAGATATGGGTATAATGGTACAATCAGTGTACACAGCATTTATTTGCATGCCTGCTCCCAAAAGGTACACAATTGTCCGCGTGTCCGTGTGTGTCCGTGTGTGTACCTCGGCTATATCTCGTCCCAGCTCCACCAGCAGGGCGATGGTCTCTCCCACTGCTATCCTGTAGTTGACGTCGCTGCTCTGCAGACACGCCTGCAGTTTGGGGAGGTGACTACAGGGAGAGAATCACTGTTGGTTACACTGTTAGTCACCGCTAATGACTTTGTACTTTGGCAACATGATTTATCAGAATGTCACCCACACCCATGAAGCTTAACAACTAAACTGAAGAATATATCCTTTAGACCACACTGATGCGTTCATGTTGAGCACTGAGGCCACATCTACATTACTATGTTTTCATTTTAAACTGGCGTTTTAAAACAAAAACGATCTCCATCCATACAAGCGTCTTAGCAGCATATCAGAACTGATCTCCATCTATATTAACACGCCTGATGACACATCTCGCATGACCAGTCATGTACACTGGGCATGCGCATACCCGTGTAAACAGGAAGCAGATTTTCTATTCAGCGGTTGAAAATCATGGCTGTATTATAAGAACTAATAATAATAACAACAGAAAATACTACAAAGGAAGAAAAGCAATAGTGAAAATTAAGACCAGATATTTCTTTACTTGGACCGACAATGATGTGGAACTGAAAGTAAGAGATGGTAAAGGTGGTGGAAAACAGCAGTGTTATCTATCGGAGGATGAAGCCATGGCAACGGGAAAGGAGTACCCACACAAAAAAGATGAAATCACAAAAGGTATGTAGACCTATCTAACTGATAAGACTGACTGACATGGGTGTCATCGTTTCCAAAGGTCTCAGTATTTGCCCGTACACACTAAAACACAACCCCAGAGTTTTCAAACTAAAACGAGCAGAGCAGCATTTCCAAACATCTCTGTATTAGGAGCTCAGATACACCAGAGTAGTGTGTGCGTGAGGCACGAACGTAGCAAAAGATATGCGTTTTAAAATGAAAATATAGCCTGAGTTTGTTTGACTCACAGGTCGAGCAGCACAGTCAGTCTGGATGCAGGACAGAGGGTGACCAGCAGCGACCAGGCCTGCAGGGCGGCGCTGTGGAGGCCTGCACTGCCGGGTTTGGGTGTGGGCAGC
This sequence comes from Heterobranchus longifilis, assembly GCA_028570985.1. Lineage (NCBI taxonomy): Eukaryota > Metazoa > Chordata > Actinopteri > Siluriformes > Clariidae > Heterobranchus > Heterobranchus longifilis. Next base: position 20,986 of record JAOVVB010014796.1, on the reverse strand, counting down.
GTTCCCTCTCTGTTGGGGTAAGAAGACATGAACACACTCTCCAGGAGGGCCAACGACTTGATCAAATCCTGGGGTCAGTGGTGATGTTGAGGGGAAAAAGAGGAAAAACAGATTGTTAATGTATAACAAAACATTGGTAATACAACTATTAGGTAGAACGTTTCGGTTCAGTTCATGGTTTTGGGGTCCTGGTTTTCGGTTTGGTTCTAATTAGTGCAAACAAAAACTGCAGCTTTGTTATTTTTTATATAAAATGGCCACATTATAGACATAGGCCATCAACATAAAGTGAAGCATAAAATCAACCAGCACTAGACTTTTTCTAACAACAGTACATGGCATGTCTCAGCTCCCTGATTGTCAGTTCTTAATGGAGAGATTACTTTTCTCCACTTGAAAGTGCAGCAGGCCGATTTGAAATACAATGAAGGGAATATGGCTGGATTTCTTATCAAAAGGAAACCACTGTGTTATTAAAAAAACTTTATATGAAGTTTTTTCTCTGCGCAGCTTTATTTGCTGGAATCAGTGTGAGGCTAAACTGATCCCAACGGTTCACACACGCACCAAACCGTGAGTAACAACTGTTAAACTGCTGCCATATCATGATTTAATATCCCTGATAACAGAGCGCTGGACCCACATAAGATTTTATCTGGGAAATGTTTAGAAGATTTTTGCTTGATATATTTTGGTTTATACATTAGGTGTGGAGGTAACAAAAGCTCTGAACTACTAGCAGCCAAACTATTCCTTGTGGTGCCAATATTCCCCCCCCCCCCCAGCAAAAATTTTGTGTGTCATGATGGATTGAGCCTTTGAGAGCAAGTTGTCCTCACCTCTCCTTCTTCAGCAGCAGAGACATAACAGCACATCCCCAAAGCTCTGGCACACTGATGGAGACATGGATGGAAAAGTCAAATAACCAGAACTTTGATTTAACAAAGACAGACAGAATGAAGCTGTGATTCCCCTGATTCAAAAGCAAAGCTGGCAACAACAAAAAATAAAAATTATACTGTATATTTAGTGCAAATCACTCAGTCCTATTGGCCTGTAGGGCTGGGCGATTAATCACATTTTGTTTTCAATTACGATTGTGGATTCTAAAGATAATCGAGATTAAATTCTTATTGTGCCGCATTCTGTTTCACAATGATGCTCTCGTTGTGTCTTGTGTTATAAATCCAGCACACGTCTTTCCTTTACAGCGGTGCACTTTCACCTGTTTTTGTTGAGTTACTGACTGGAATATGATGAATATAGTTATAGAAATGTTGAATACATGTTTAGGATGTTTTCCGTGGGTTGCAGCAGTGCACAACAACATAGTTGATCTTATTTATTTTTGATCTATTATTTTCATAGGATTTATTTAAAATGTATATATTATTTATTGGATTTATTAATCTCTTTTTTAAATGTGTTTTTCAGCTGAATTATATTTAAAGTTCAAGAAAATTCATTGTTAAAAAGACAAAAAAAGTTCAATGATGTTGCTGAAGTCAGTGAGTAATCGTGATCTCAACACTGACCAAAAATAATCGTGATTATGATTTTTGCCATAATCCAGCAGCCCTATCGGCCTGTATTTGTCGCTCCAGAGTTCCCAACCCTGAGTCCAAAACAGCTGCTGTTAATGTCACACTGTGGGAGTGGTCCTCAAGAGTCCTCTAAACACCGTCTGGTGTTGTGTTTTTATGTCTTCTGTTTGTTTCCAAAATTGACACAGTGTGCAGAGAGCAGCGGGCGGTATGACACTGAAAACATCAAAGCTACAGCCTTGACAGGCTGGGAGATTCTCCTTACGTGGACTGAAGTTCTGCGCTATGACTCACTAAACTATTGTAACAACGGAAGTGAGAGTGAGGTCAGCTGGTTGGAGGAAATGCATTTCAGAAGTCAATGAACTCTTGGCTGAACCAGATGTTTTTGGATTTGTTGTCGTTGCTGATGCTGACTGAGTTTTAAGCTGCAGTCCACGTGACTCAGTTTGATCCAGACATGTGTTTCATGTTTCACTTTCTGCTCTTCTTGTCATTTAGTTCCATATCCACAGTTTTGCACAATACCAGAGAAGGTTCATGATACTACTCACACTCTGGCGGGCTGCTATGCTGGCACTGTTGTCGATCAGAATGGCGGTGAGGATGGGGCGGAGCATCTTGAAGCCCTCCTCCGCCTCGTCTCCACCTCCCAGCTGGATGCAGAGCAGGGTGAAGACTGTGGCTGCCGCTGCCTGCTCCTCTGCGCTGCCTGGAGGCAAAATACAATTATCTTTTTTCTTTAAATTAAGCTGGAGCACAAGTTCAGTCAGAAAGACAATCCTTTTGCATGCTTAGGCCTGTAATTTTATTTCCATACATCCTGTTATTGACTCCTCTCACACATTCTCACTCATTATGTCTTTGCCATAGTTCTTCAATAGTTACTTATGTTCTTCTTCTGTTGACTGTCAAAGTAGATAATAAAAAAAATGAATATGGCATTCACTCTCTGTATGTATTTGTTCATGTTTTATAGGGTTAAGCCTGAGCCAGGCCACACAACAATCATATCACATCCATACAGGGTTAGTAGTATACTAGTATATTTTTATATACATATAAAAAATAATATACTGGTATCGGATCGGTATCGGCCAGTACACAAGTTCAGGTATCAGAATGGAATAGTGGAATAGACAGGGTTCATACAGCTTTTTAAGAGTAAAATTCAAGCACTTTTCAAGCTCTTTCCAGGTACCTAAACCAAAAATGTTATCATCATATCTAATTATTACTAAAAATGCAATTACGAAAAGTAAAGTTTACAGAATTCCTTTATACCCACAACAATCACTGTATATTGCCACTGTGTTTATTTTACCTGCTGTTCATATTAACTTTGATTTTATGTATTTATTATTTAATGCTTGCTATTAAATAACTCCTAAATAAATAATTCCTGAGAAAATCGTTTACATGTTTGTATATAACAGTACAGCAATATCTGTATCTGTATCCACATATTATATTGAAAAGCAAGCATTTTCCAAGGAGCCTCTTCAAATCCAAGCATATTCCTAACCTTGAAAAGAGAACAGTTAAAATTAAGCATTTTCCAAACTTCGTCGTACCTTTTTTAAGGCTCCTTTCCAGGCAGTCGCTGAGGGTGAGCCGTCTCTCTGTCAGGAAGTCGTACAGCACTCTGGAGGAGAAGGCCTGTCGCAACGACTCGAGACCTGCTAGACGCGTCTTAGTGCTGAGAGACACACAAACAGAGACAAGGACAAGGAGACAAGGAGAATAAGGTTGGCGTTTATGGGAAGATTTTTTTAGTGTCAATGAAGAAAAGGTAACACCTGCATAATCTTGCATGGATCTTCGCCAGGTCAAAATATTTGAAAAATGGAAACCACACCCATATTTACACATCATGCACACCAATGGGCTGACAAGCTCTATGATGGGAGGTGTGGTACATCCACAGGGTGATAAAACATCCAGAAACACATGCCAATTAACAATTCAATAAGTACATGGAAAAGTGCTTCATGAAAAAACAGTAATACACCAGCCATACTTCAAAATATCAAAATGTCTTATCTTTAAAATATTACATCAAATTCATCATCCCATATATAGGAATCTGCATCACCTACGTTTATTAATATATATTGTAATAAGTTAGAGGATGAAGAAAATCTTGAATCCATGCACATACATTGGGTTTTACACCCTTCTAAAAAGGTTAGCTTGATCAAATCACTATAAGGAAAAAAGACACATCAGTTATATTCATAAATGTCAGGGTCTAGAAAAATACACATATAAATATACATATATAGGAAGAGCCATCATGATACAACCACCTTTTTTATTTCTCCTAGAAAAAAATGTTTTATTTTCCTTTCAAGATTTTTTTAATAACATCACTTCCTGCAATATCTACTACAGTCGGGTGTTGCAGCCACTTTGGCAGGTCTATCTGTTTATTCCTGACATTTCCTAGACGAACGCTAAAACAAAAATAACCTCACCTCTTATCCGTCAGGTTGTCTATACACTGCTTGAGTTTGTCTTCTGTTTCCTCCTGGGCAGTCTGCTCATCCACCTGCTCCCCTCCTGTGTTCGGACAGTCAACACACAGAGGATTGTGTTAACTGTATGCAACTGTAATGCTTCAGTTTAGGAGGAAATGATCAAGTAATGAATGCAAGTTTTACTGTCACACCGCAAAAAACGTTGCTAATAGGAATCAAAATGCAGTAGAAAATGTTGGCTGCATTAATTTCCTTTGGTGTATGTAATAAGTAGCGTGGCTATCTTCCATAATAAACAGGATTCTGAAAACATGTGTATGCATCATCTGCATTTATGTACAAACCTGTGCCCTCTTCCAGCACAGAGGTGGTTTCACTGGCACTGCTGCAGTGGCTGAGAACATCAGACATCAGCTCGTCATCGCTGGCACCCGACTCTCCCTTCACCCCATTTTTCATACCTAGAGAAAGAAAAAAAAACAGATGGGGAAATAATGAGGAGGGAATAATGAAGGACAGAGGAGGGATATGAAGACAGAGGTGAGAAAGGAGAGCTTGTGTTAAATTTACACGATGAAGGACGAGAAATATGAATAACAATTCAAAATTCATACTTTGAGTCTTAGTTAACACATAAGCTCAGATTTTTTTTTGGGTCATGTTAAGAGAGCAAATATGGATGAAACACCGCAGAATCACGATACGAGTTAACAGACTCAAGTCTGAATGCTGTTTTCAAACTGGGTGAAAGGCGATTTAGAATCAGCTGATCCGGACAATGTTGAGCATCTCTATCATGACAGGCAGGACGAGGACTGATGGACTCAGTACCAGGGGTTGTCATGGCAGCAGTGACAGAGTACAAAAAGCTTGTAGGAACAGGAAATAATGAACACGAGGTCAAAAAAGAAGCCACATTGTTGTTGGACATTAAAAGGTATTGCCTCCCTTTATTGTCCAAAATGTTGCCTGCTCATGTATTGTGTTTTCCTCTGGCTGCAATACAAGGGAGTGGACAAAATAGCAGAAACACCTTACACTAGATAACCATCATATATAAGAGCCCTGTAATAAATAATACCTTTGCAAATTGTCAGTTTTTGGTAATAAGAGACTGCCACTTAAATTCTATAGTATTTGGGGTGTTGTTTTATTGGATGCACTTGCATAGTGCAATGTCCAGACAGAAACCTTTTTTAGCAGTCAGTTGCGATCTCTATAAAATGGTCTGGTGTGGTCAAAATGGCAGCTGGTTAACTGTGAAAGTCAAATCTCTAACAAGACGCATCCCAAAATTAACCAGAATTTGGCTGGAGGCCATTTCCCAGCAGTGACTAATAGCAGGTTTAGGGAAGCTGACTGTAGGCTTACTCTGCTCAGCTGTCTGTCTTTGTCAGTAACTGTACACCAGTAGAGTTCCTCTTATACACAGACACACACTAACACACACAGACACACACTAGGGCTGACCCAAATGCTTTGAAGCTTCGACCGTTGATGAAGATAATCGACATTCAAATCAGTATTCGAATTAGGGCTGCACGATATGAGGGAAATATGCAATATTATATTTGATAACGGTGTTGAATAACGTGATAACGATATTCCTTGCGATAAATAAACAGATGATAAAGTGTACTCAGTTCTGCATTTCTGCTCTTTCAGTATACTGCTAAAATACAACAAACTGCTTGTTGATTTAAAAAAAACTAAAAGGAAATTATTTCCAACATTCTTTTATTGAACTAAACACAAAAGGCACCATAAAAAAAAGAATGATATTTACAATTTAAAGTGCAGTTTTCTACTAATTATTTTCTAAAATTATTTTTGGGGCTTTTTGCCTCCATCGATAGTTGCTGAGGATCGACAGGAAAAAGGAGAGAGAGAGGGGACGACATGCAGCAAAGGGCCGTAAGTTGGAGCCGGAGCTGCCGGCACTGTGGCAAGGACCACAAGTGTGCCACGATAGACAATTTTGGCAATATATATGGTCATATCGCCCAACCCGATTTCTACATTCCTCCCCTGCTGATTTTGACAGAGAATTGTTCCAAAAATGGTATTCGGGACCGCCCTAACCCACCCACACACACACACACACACACACACAAATCTGTCATCAGCAAACCTCAACAGAGCTTCAGGCCAACACTGAGGACTTACTGTCTTCTTCTATTACACATCGAACCACACTCCTGAGACACTGACTACACAAGACTGATTCTCACAACTCAAGACTCGACTCCTCTAACTTATATAAATAACCAGCAAGGCTTTTCCAACTGTAATATGACTTATATGTGGGGTAACTACCTATGCAGTGGGCCCTGTTACACTAGGATAGCTAAAATATACATTTCATTCACTGTCTCACCCACACAAGAGCTTGTTCTCTATATTAATAATCAGGACATAATGGCAGCAGATAACGGAAGGATTTTCCATTAAGCAATTCTCCGTCATCTTTTCTGTTTTTATTAGTACCCGGCGGAAATTCAACACAGCCCTGCCCTGTGTGTATGAGAAGGAAAGTGTCCGTTTGTCACACAGTCTGAACACAACAGGGGGTAAGAGCCAGGCAGGCTAAGCTAAGCTAACCCTCAGGTTCCTGCTGGCTCAGCACTTTCTACTGTTGGTGGGATTACTGGAGACCAGAGTGGCCATTCATTTAATCATTCATTCAGTGTGTACCATCCAGAATAGTCATAGTGTGTGTGTGTGTGTGTGTGTGTGTGTGTGTGTGTGTGTGTTGTGTGTTGTGTGTTGTGTGTGTGTTCAGGTCAACCAGGACAGTCAAGGTAGCCCAGAGGTCACTGTTAGTGTTGCAGCAATGCAACATGGAAGTTGTAGTTATTATTAATTGTAGACTACCTGCATTAGTATCACATTCTGTTATTCCACTCTGCTTTGGGTACAAGCTCAATGCCTACTACAGTAAATATGACAACTAGCAACACATTTGTTGATATCATTCAGCTGTTTCCACCTGTGCTCAGGTAGTCAGAAAATTCCAGAGAAGAATTCAAGAGCAGCTAAATGAGTAACTGCAAGCAGGACTATAATTGAGCTCAGAATGTGTACACTGAGCAGACTCTATTGTAAAGTCGTTGCTATTCTGCCTTTTCTTTACACTGCAAAACCAAAGCATTCAGGGTGGAAGTTATCAGCCACAAGCCAAACGCGTATACTCCTGACCATCATTTAAAAGCTCTTCTGGATTTTTCTGAAATTGCTTGTGCGAGAAAATAGTGATAGCAGCCGTTTCGGCAATGTAGCTTTAATGAACGTTCGGACATACTTTCCGCGTCCACGGACACCTGCGGACTACCGGTCGCACAGACGCGCATGCAGTTCCATTTCATTCATATTACAATTGAAGGTCTGCGTCGGTCTGGCGTTCCACGCATGATACATTTCCAGATCCACACTCCATTCCAGTTGGTGGCCGTAATGCACCATATGTTGTTTACCAACTGCCATAAACATCAAGAAGAAGCATGCACAATAATAAATTAATTATATAAATGTGGGTAACAGCGGATCTCCTTGTACAACCTCTCCTCAGAACAAGCATCGTCTTCTTCTTTCATTTTTTTCCTTCTTCTTCTTCTTCTTTGGAAACCAGCTAGATGTGCATATGGCACCAACTGGACTGGATTGTGGAACAAAAAATGGACAAAAAAAAAAGCGCTTGCTATGCATACAGTCCGTGCGGTCACAAATTTTAGGCTGCACGCAGATGTCCACTATTGACGCTCGAGGTCATGGGCGGATGACGATATTAATATGACACGGTCTCTCGCAGACAGTATGAATTGGCCTTAAGCCTAGACAACTTACTATTGGCTGCTGCTTGTGAAATATTTTACAGATGAGCTGACTGGATAATAGCTGGATAATTGCTCAGTTCCACAACTACACTGTGACTGTACAGTAATGACACAATAGTTGCATGTTCCTATTAATAGCTACTTTCTCACTCACGTCAATATATTACACAGTCGGTTGTAAAACTGGGTGTGTAAGTGCTTATACTACTGAACTGACAACACAAAGTAAAGCCTCTAGTCTGACTTGGAAATCATAAAAGTTGCCATTTTTTCTGCTGTTTTTTGACAACCTCATGAAAAAAAATCCAGTTTATCATAGTTACAAGATAAACCTGAATGCAGCCCTGGCAACCCAGCTTTCCTTGTGTAATATTCTCGCAACAGCCTGCAGCCTCTCTCGTTCAAAAAGCTACCGTTCGCAGAGATAACACACCCCTGCCAGCCTGTATCAGTCAGTAATTTCCCAGTCCCTGAACCCCCGGCCACTGAATAAGTTACTCCCTCGACACACACACACATGCACAGCTACACACCTTCCCACGCAGGCCTGCCCACACACAGCTCAGTTATGGTTAGTGTGAGCTCCCTGCTTCGACTCACGTGTCGTCTCCACTTTGCTACTTTATGCTTACACAGCAATCAGTCAAACAGCTCCAGCAGTCCCCGAGGAGGAGGATCTGCTGACGGACAAATTATAAGTCCGAGCCAAAGGGGTTGTTCCCCTGGCCATGGCCTTGTAGTACAAGCTGGAAGACTAAATTTGCCTGTGTTCTTTCTACAAGCTGTTGCCTCACTACAGCTTCACTAATGTTACATCAGTAGAGCTGCAACGATTAGTCAAAATTGGCAGAAAAGGATGTTTTTCAAATATGGAGATGTTCTGCTTTTCTCTGTTTTGTATCATATTAAAATGTTATATCTTTGGGTTTTGGACTGACAAAACAAGACATTTAAAGACAACACCTTGGATTTTGAGTTACTGGGATGTACATTTTTCACTATTCTGACATTTTATAGACCAAACGATAAATTGAGAAAATAATGAGCAGATTCAACGATACTGAAAATACTCATTAATTGCAGTCCTAAACATCAGATTCAGTCAAATTTACTGTTTGTTGAGATTTGTGGAAAATTGCAGATGTTAACTCTGAATCAACCAATCAGTAAAAGATATTTTGTACTAGGGCTGCACAATATATCATGTTTTTATCGCCATTGCAATATCAACTTTCGCAATAAACACATTGAGAAAGACTGCGACATATGAAAAACACATGTCACATGTGAAAAACACTCAGGAATTTTTTGAGTTAGTTGAAAGAGTATCGGTAGAAAACTGCTCTTTAAAATGTAACTATCATTCTTTTTTAAAAAATGGTTTTGTGTTCAGTTCAATGTTCAATTTGTTCAAAGAAATAATGTCAGAAATGACTTCCTTTCAGTTTTTTTTTTTTAATTCAACAAGCAATTTGTTGTATTTTAGCAGAATACTGAAAGCAGCAGAAAGGCAGAATTAATATGACTGTTTATTTATCGCAAGTAATATTGTTATCGCAATGTTCAACAACGTTATGGCACATCACATATTTTCCTCATATCGTGCAGCCCTAATTTGTACAAACATTAAAAACAAATAAACACATGGCAGCAGTAAGGCAATGTGGGATGGGAAAGCCACCGAGAGTAATGATGACATTAAACCAACTCCTCAGTGTAGCATGCAGTGTGGTAACAGTGTTGTTACACTGGCACGACATTACATACACATGAGAACAAAGTCACTCCGGGAAGCAATGACTGTCTGAATCCAAACCTTTCTGGTGTCAGCGCAGGTAAGAAAAAGAGGTTGGATGGTTGGAGAGATTTCAACCAAATTAATGGCACGATGGGAGCACACTTAGTAGACTGTGATGATGAAGCAAGACTAGATGTTAGCAGCCAAGTAAGTGAACAGGTTGGGTGGATGAGAAGGTCAGATGTGGATGAAGTTCCTTTACAGTCCATCAAACTCATCAGCATAAGGGTGGAGCGTTAACTCATGGCGTGACATGCATGCTGACTGAAGAAACTCAGACGATAAAGTGATTTGAATGCCACTGTGCTGCAAAACCACAAAGAGACTGTGGTAAAGTCAATACAGTAAGCGGTCCGGACAGGTAATATGGAAGGGAGAAGTTAAAACTTTTCAGTGTAGCTGGAAAAAAACACACGGTGAGTTTAGCATGAGAGGTGGGTTTACTGCATGCACTGTAGTGAGGTTCAAGAGCTTCTGGACACGAAGCTGGGGTCAGGGCAGGGTCAAGCATCAGAGGAGTTACCTTTCAGCGAGGCTTTAGCCGACAGCTGCAGCTGAAGAACCTCCTGACGAAGAGAGCCTGGAGATGAAGTATGGACGGAGGGATGGATGGATGGATGGATGGATGGATGGATGGAATAAAGGGTGTATAGATTGGAGGAAGAATAGTGGACGGATGCATGAATGAATGGAAAGATGGATAAAATACAGGAATGACCATGATGGAGAAGAAAACATCAGAAGTGAGCTCCATATTCCCATTCATGAAACTTTGCATTGCAAAACACTGATACACATCTGCACAATTCAGACACCTTAAAGTTAGTTATAAAATTGACACAGATGTGCAAACATAATGGAAATGCCAGACTTAATACCTGTGTGAATTTCTTTATTTCTCCACCCTCTCTGTTTTTAATCTTTAGCAGAAACCTACATCCCTCAAAAACGTGTGTGCGTGTGCGTGCATTGAGGCACTGGCACGTGCGTGCTTCCCAGGCGACGTCACTCCATAAAACGTGAGGAGGCTGTAACCATAGATGTACGGCTGTAACGCCCATACAGGCACATGCATGGTCCGCACCACTACTGTACAATGATGAAAAAGAAAATGTGTAGCTGTGACTTATAAGCAGCAAATATTAACTGCACGTAAACGAACTCAAAGCATGTGTAAATTCACTGAAAGATCCTGTTGCACTCGGTGCACTTGTTGAACAGTTTTCACCTACCTGTTTTAAATAGCATTGCTGCTAAAAATATCATGCGGTTAACTTTAACCCTGTGTCGCTTGAGCAAACCAGAAATCATCAGCTAACCATAAAATTAATCACACTTTCTTGGACAATTATCCAATGATTCTACACGGATATTAACTCATTAAAGTGAGTGACTTCCGCATAAATGTCACAAACATATGCAGACTGCACTGTTAAGCTGCAGCACTAATTATAAGCCACATGGCTGTACAAGGCAGACTGGAAAACCATCTACAAGTCAAATAGCTAAAGAAGCAACAAGCTGTCTCACTGGTTTATCATTCATGCCATATGGTAAAGATACCCAAACTGCACCGCTGGTTAGTCTGGCTCTAGGTGTGGCGATCAAGCTTTACAGCGTGTACTTTCATCCTAACTGCCATATTCAGTCATTACATTCCTGCTGGTATTGTGCCAGAAGCTGATGGCGAGTTAGCATGGCGGCTACTGCTATACTTACCCGGCTTGCTGGAGCCACGTTTCCCCTTTTTACTACTCCTCGGCATTTTGAGTAGCGCTTTGATCCACAGTTCACAACAAAGCTAGCTGGGGTTAGCTAGCCAAAGTTAGCTTGGTTTCAGTCCAACTGTCAGTCCGCTCCTCACAGATTTGACAGTCGGTGTGAAGGTAGCAGCAGCAGAGAGCTGGATGGTCCCCGTGGGTTGTCTTGACAGCTGGGATAAAAAAGCTCCCAAAATGACACCGTCTCTCACACTTTTGTTGACACTTTGGCTAACGCTGGCTAGCGTCCTTAACGAGCAACCACCAGCACGTTCAGCAACTCCCCGCTTTCTTCAGTCTTGGAATAGAGAGTTGTCCGTTGGCGAAATAGTCACTTTCTTCAACGGTTTTCACAATGTATTATCTATGATTGTCCCCCGGTAATCTATATCTAATACCAGGTTGAGATAGTAAGTATTTTCCAAAGTGTTTGGGACGGAGTTTTGAACACGCTGCTGTCGCCAAGTCCACCATCTTCCTCTCAGTAACTACTGAACGAGCCGGCAGCCGAGGTTGCCAGGTTTGTCCTGCTAGCATCCCCCGTTTCCGGTTTCTAAAACCAACCCGATACGAGGGATGAAGCCCCTGTTATTAGACAAATGTGATTAATCTAAATCTAAGGGTCGGTCAAATTTAGCTATAAGTGAGTAAAGTCAGAATTATGGGTGGAAATTACAGTGTAACACGTTGAGATTGATTTTTGAAATATAAATCAGAATACTGACATTAAAGGTCCCATATTGTAAAAAGAGAGAATTCCATGTCTTTTTAAAAAATTATTATTATAAAGTAGGTCTAGGAGCTATATAAATACTGTGAAAGTATCAAAAGGAGAAATGCACACAACCCGTATTCAGAAACGGTGCCTTTAAATAACCTGATAGGACTTCGATAAAGTTGTGATGTCACAACTATACTAGGCTATATACAGGTAGAAAATGCCGCTGCAATAGACCCTTTTCGCGGCAGACATTTTGGCTTGTCAAAGCAGGAAAAGCACAGGTGTAAATAATAACAATGGCTTAATTCCATTAAGTGTCTGAGTAAGCCTCATCAGTGAGTCAGCATGCACAATACAGAGCCCAGGAATTTGTTTAAATTGAATGCAGCCATCATTAATGTTATTAATTACACCTCTGCTTTTCCTGCTTTAGCAAGTCAAAATGTTTGCTGTGAAAAGGGTCTATGACGGTGCACACGCACCGAGAGCGCTGATGCGGAAGACCCAGAAACAGTTTTTCGTGAGGGAGGCTTAAAGAGACAAGCACTAAAACGGAGCGTTTCAGACAGACAATACAAGTATATTCAGATAGACAGTATGACATTTTTTTTTAACATTTAAGCATGTAAACATGTTCTAGTAGAAATCCCAAATATAAGTATGAACCTGAAAATAAACATAATATGTCCCCTTTAAAGTCAGAACTGGGAGCATTTAAATAAAAAACTAAAAAACATTTGCAAATAAAACAGACTTTGCTCTACCCCGACCCAATGCAATATAAATATATAAAAATATTTAAAAAACAACATCAACAAACAATCTTATTTTCATATCCGTGTCCATTTCAGTAGAAAAATGACAGCAGGCCATGGAGAAATTAAAATGAAATTGTCTTTAATAAAGAGAAGATACAGTATTTTCTAATCAAACCATGTTATTCAAAATGTTTACATGAAAATTCAGTTAAATATTAAAATCCACAGTGAGTTGTGAGTTTTTGTCATCTCTGTCCCTTCAAGACAGAGATGACAAAACAGACAACCTCAAAATCAGTAGTATTATTTCTATATTAAGTATGTTATTATTTTGACAAAAATAATACATTCAGAGCTCCACAGAAAGTCCAAAAACAATTAAATTACATTTCATTAGTTGCCAAACAGAATACACATAATGACAATTAACATATTTTCAAGTTAGGTTATCGTTGTACCACATGTAGTGGAAATGTCTCTTTCAGGTTCATCATATTATCATATTATAAACAGTCTGGACAGGTTTTATCAGGTTTTGGGTCATATCAACAGAGCAAACTAGAACTCCCCCAAAATTCCCCCTGAAAATATGCTAATTAAAGGTACCATATTGTAAAATGTGAGATTTTTTTTAATTATAAAGCAGGTCAGGTGCTATATAAATACTGTGAAAGTATCAAAATGCTCAGTCCATTAAGAAATGCACACAGCATGTATTCAGAAACTTGACTTTAAACGAGCCACCAGGACTTCCATCAGGTTGTGATGTCACAACTATACTATATGTATATAGGTAGAAAGTGCCGCTACAGTGCCGTGAAAGTCATCAATGACGATACAGAGACACCGAGAGAGCAGATGGGGAAGACCAGGAAATACTGACCAATCAGAGCAGACTGGGCTTTTTCGGGAGAAGGGCTTAAAGAGACAGGCGCTAAAACAGAGCGTTTCAGACAGAGGGTGCATACAGGTGTATTCAGACAGACTGTATGAGAAAAATAATGTGTTTTTTTGAACATTAAAGCATGTAAACATGTTCTAGTAAAAACCTAAAATACAAGTATGAACCTTAAAATGAACATAATTTGAGACCTTTAACACAAAAATGCCAATTCCACAAACTGAACTGGCACATTTGTGTTAATTAGCATATTTCAGATAGGGGTTTTGTGTCATAAGGATTATTAGCTAGCCCTGTTTGACCTCCCTTGATCAAGCTGTTTACGACTTACAATAATACGAAAAGAAATTTGGCTCTGTGGTATTTGAAAAAAAAACAAAAAAACAGACATGTAGTGATTTAACATCAAAAGAACCATTTGGAATCTCTTTGTTTTGGTCCAGCGGTGACAAAGTAAATTATGTCATGTTTCATTAGAAAAACCTATATTCTACAACAAAAAGTTAATTAAATCCTTGTGTTTAATAGATCCACAAAGCCTCATTGTTTCTGTGCTTACTGTAAGTGCAGTAAGTTGATTCAGTTTAACTTATAAAAGAAAAAAACAGAACTTGGTCTACGAAAAGTGTTAAGAGAGCATCTGGGCCCATACGTCATACATTCTCAGACTCAACAATACTGCTTGTAAAGTATTTTCAGCACACATACTGTATTGTATAATAGTAATAATCATTTTGGATTATTTTCTCTTAGAGGACACCAATGAAGACTTTCAGTCACATTGGTGTTGGAGGTAAACAGAAGTGGAGGAATGGTCCAGTGTGTGTGCGTGTGTGCATGTGTGTGTGTGTGTGTGTGTGTGTGTGTGTGTGTGTCCCTCCTATCCAAAATAGTAGTTGGTGGGAACGAAGGGCATCTTGCTGACGGTGGCGGGCACTGCTTTTTTCCTGACCTCGACCTGGATGGCTGTTCCGTTCTTAGCGAATGCCGCGTCCACGTAACCCATGGCAACGTTCTTTTTTAGGCAAGGAGAGGGGCAGCCGCTGGTCACCTCACCTAAATAAAACAGCAAAGAAAGCTGAAGGTCATACTTTGGAAATCTGTCTGACATCCTTTCTGTCTACATCTTCAGAGAAAACGAAAGAGCGAGCCAGAATAAAAACATTTGGTAGAAATTTTAAGTCGGTTCAGATTTACTTCTTGAGTAGCAAAATGTTAATCTACTCAATCTTTGGCTGCTTACACATTACATTTATTCACTTGTCATTCATTCAACCACTAAATGCAGGGACTGGCTATTTACCTGAAATCATAAGCATTTCAATATTAATATATCACAATTTGGCCTATACATGCCAAGTAACATGTGAAAACATGTTCTAAAAAATAGAATTGATATTATCCATCACACTGATATGGTAATGTTGTGTATGATGTCAAACTAAACTGAACATTTCATTTCAAATTAAATTTGATATATTAAAGCCACAGTGTGTAGGATTTGAAGATGACTTTGGCACCCCCTAGTGGCAGGACCATAAAAGACACAGCAATGCATGTAAAATATTCGACACATTATGACTTTAATATTATTTTTTCTGGCAGTGGCCCCACATTAGAGGATAATTTGGCCCTCCTGTACAGCCTATGCCAAGGGCCGACCCTGACTTCATCCACAGTTCTTTTTCTCTTTTTTTGTTTTACGGTGCCAAACATAACACACACAACTGCAACCGCTGACAACTACAGTCTGCCGTTTGTCACGTTTGAAGTCACGTTTGATCACGCAAGTTTCTGTGAGATCACAAGTCCCTGGAATCGCCACTTTGAAATCATTTGTCGTAGTATGAATTATGTAGTATGTGTGGTCCTGTGTCTTAACTGAATTGTCTGATTAAAATATCAAAAATCGGTTAAGTCTGTGTCCTTATGTGGTCTTCCACCTTTTTAAAGTCAGTTATGATTTGAAAATCCTCTAGTGTGCACCTTATGTTTAAACTAAATGCTGTTAACTTTATGTCACATTTACTCCAGCAGTGATTTCCTGCACCACTCTAAATTGAAATAGGTACCACAGCTCTCTCATGACCACCACTTCCACCATGTTTGCTTTCTGACCTATGACTTTTCCATCAGGGCCGAGAATGGGTGTGTGTTGTCTGACGGGGGGGCCGGTGGACACCAGACCAACTCTCTTCCTGGCTGTCTTGGCTTTGATCTGAGGTACAATGATGTCAGCGCCAGGGAAATCCTTGTTCTGACGCCGACGCTTTCCTGCGTGTGAGAAGACAAAGCGATGGAGTTAATCCACAGAACAGACTGCACTAAATGCTCCACCATGTTCAGCAGCTAGCTGCTAACTGTGTCAGGTAGTACAGTGGGTTTTTAGAGACTTTTCACTGAGAACAGTGACTGAAAATGACACCATGAGAGTGGTGAGACTCAACCAAAATAGTAAAGTTTCAGATCTTGCTAAGATGAAGCTCTATTAAGCAGAGAGGATAGCCAGCTGTGGGTAATAACGGGTTCATTACTACGAGCGATGCTTCTCATGTTACACACTGTCAATAGATACATTTTTATCATAAAAAAATATTGATTATAGCCGCTTTAAGAGAATGGGCTCGGGGCTCTCACACACAACTCCTGTGTGTAGGACTGTTTTGATTTATCATGTGACATCTTTTTAGTAAAAACAACAATTCGGCATTTTACAGTTAGCTATGTGCCAGACTATTTTGTGGCAGGTCTCCGCTGGTTGCCTGGCAACTGGTCCCAGACAAAAAACAGTCAAGCATACAGGCCCTGTAAAATAGCGAATTGTCATTTTTATAATGTGTTCATTAATGTGCTCTAGCGGTGCTGGTAGACAGATTGTATTACCTTTGCACAGAGCCAAGCTAGCTGTTTCCCCCTGCTTCCAGTCTTTATGCTAAGCTAAGCTAATCGGCTGTTAGCTCTAGCTACATATTTAGTGTACAGACGTGAATGTGAAATCCTTCTCCAGATGTAGAGTCCAGATGTGGTTAAGAGGACTGGCATGATTTAAAATCACCCATGCCACCACAGCCTTCTTACAAAACAATCTGGTTAGAAAAAACAATTGCTAAAAGTATTTCGTAATGAACACTAAAATCATACCTATGGTCCAGACGAGGGTGCCCTCCACAGGCGTGGTGGTCTCATCTATGTCATTGCCATAGAGACAAAGCCCCGCCTCCAGCCGCAGACTGTCCCTGGCGCCCAGACCGGCCAGCTTCACCTCACCGTTAGCCAGCAGCTTCTCCGTCAGCTCCACCACTCTGGACGGAGGGACGGAGATCTGGGACACAAAGACACGGACAGATTGTAGAGGAAATTAATTAATGGAAATTATAAACTGGAAACAGCATTTTAACTCATCAATATTGAAATATGAACAGTTTTATCAGTCAGCCTGCACCACAGTTCATTACATACAGCAGTTACCATGGTCAGAATCCATTAAAACAGAATTGTCCCCGTTTTTTATTTCATACACAATAACATTGGATATTTTAATGATTTATTGACCACCGAATTGGAAATGTTCCCAGTTTTTATTTCATAAATCTGGTCACCTTAACCCAAACTTACTAAAATCATGAATTGCCACGACATCTACATTTAGAAACTATTGATAACAAACACAACAAACCATTAATTTAAAATGTAAATGAAATGTATTACTTTCATTAGAAAAGTACATCCCACCCCAGAGTCAGCATCTGAGCTGAACAGACCAGTACAGCAAAAAAGTATTAATTAATTAGGAAAATTAATTCATATATCATGACATTGTTACGTATTTTAGTCTGCCGATTGGCCACCTAATAAAAATGGGTGGTATAGTCATTCTATTTTATAAGATGTTTACTTGATTTTCACGGACCTCTAAATGTTCATGGAATAAAAACAGTGAGTCAAGTGAGTCCTAGCGTTGAGGGAAAGATGAGTTTATGTGAAAGAAGAAGTCAGATAAAGAGAAGCAAACTCCCACATTCAGTCTGTTAGACAGAGAGGCCCGCCCACATCCATCCTGATCCTGACAGAGGTCCAGCAGAGTGGGCCGACAGAGAGAGAGTAACAAAGATAAATCCATGTAGTAAACCATTAATCTGGAATCAGGCTGCAGGTTCTTTAACAGTGTTAACAAGCGACATATCAGCATGTTAAATGAATAACAACGAAATGGAAATGAACTTGACCAAAACTGAACACACTGGTGTTTAATGACATTTCCAGTGTTGTTGGGACTAACGTGTTACAAAGTAATGTGATACAGTAACTCTGTTACTTTGGGCAGTAACTAGTACTGGAACGCATTCATTTTTTAAATTAAGTAACTCAATTACCATTACTGAAAGGTTTGTTACTGCATTAGTTACGGATGCACGTCCGATACTGTGCTCCTGTAGCCTACTTGTACTCATAATCGTAAAACTACTCCAATATTGCCGCACCTAATACCACTTTATGAAGTTGACCTCTCGTCAGTTGAACGGGGAGGTGGAGGAGCAGCAATGTCGGCAGTGTGGAGATATTTTAAAATAAAAGATTATGTCAAAAGTAGAGCAGACTGCAAACTACAGCAGGGTACTTGGCAGCAGGTAACATTAAAGCTGAATGATCTAAAGTGGCTGTATTATACTCAAAAGGATTACAATAGCTAACAGTTAGCTTAACAGAGCAGCTGTACTTTTCCAAACACCACGACCACTGCTGGAGTCAGAGATGACGGAGAAACAACCGAACTGTAAAATCCTCCTGCGTCCCTGAAGTCACCGGTGTGGCAACATTTGCCTTCTGAGTTTTGTAAACAAACAATGAAATATGTGCAGGCACAGTAGATGTGCTTCAGAGTTTAAAAAATTTTTTTTTTGTTTTTTTTTGTGGGAAAACCATGTTAAACAAAATATTAATCCTAGCAGAGTATTTTTACATACTTAAAAAAAACATGGATTAGGAGCACTTTAAATATCTAAAAAAATATTAGATGGATTGCTGTAAAATTTTCAAAAGATGAATCCTACTGACTTTGGTGATCCCCTGATTTTTCCTCTAGTGCCAGTATGAGGTTCACATTTATGGTCCTGAGAGATATGTCTCATAGAGAAATCAGGAACACACATTATCTTTGCTCGAGGCCACTTTGTGAAAAAAGCAAAAAAAGAGAGAGAGAGAGAGAGAGAGATGCTGACCTCCACTCCGTCCTCTCCAGTGTATCCACAGCGGGTGACCCTGCAGCCAGGAATACCAAACACGGTGGCCAAGGTGGAGGTCATGAAGGTCAGCTTACTGAGGTCCTCTTTCAGCCCCTCCTGGAGCACCTGAGACATGGACGGACCTGACAACACACAACACAGCTGATAGATTATCTGCATAAACTACGACATGCCGATTAAAGGATTCAGTGAGGGGCAAAGAAAGGGAAGACAGAAAGAGAGGAAGGAAGAATCAGGGATGGAGGACAGGAATGCAAAGAATATTTTTACCTTGCAGAGCAATCAGCGCTTCATCAAGGAACTCCAGATCTACATCGAAACCTGCAGCTTTGAACTCTGCCAGTCTGGCCTATCGGCAAAAACACACACACGCACACAGGTCAGACACTTTCTATCAGTCTACCACACTCCCGGCAGGTCTGTCTACACACACTCTCTGTCTGCATTTACCTTCATATGAGCGGAGTCCTTGTCGGCGCAGCCAGCGTTGGAGACAACGTAGAGGTAGCCCTGGTCTGTCTTTGTCACGATGAGGTCATCAATAATCCCTCCTTTCTCCGTGGTGAAGAGGGACAGTGTACCCTGGGGGGTGAAGAAATGTGTCTATGATGATCCAGTCATAGGGCTCATTATTTCTGTGGCTTTATATCCAAAATCTGTTTAAACCAAGCTACTCCTGAGATAAAAGAAAAAAAAAATCTAGGTATTTTTTGGTGGAAATCTTAAACAATTAAAAAATCAAAAATGCATATTTTTCCTCTTACCTGTATTTATCAGTCTAGATTGTTTTGGTGTGAGTTGCCGAGTGTTGGAGATATCGGCCGTAGAGATGTCTGCCTTCTCTCCAATATAATGGAAGTAGACGGCACTCGGCTTGTGGTGCTCAAAGTGCCAAAAAATAAATTTGAAAAACTCAACAGCAATCATGAACCAGAATCCAGAAATCATGACCCCGGTTACTCAAAATAATCCACAGACCTTGTTGTGAGCAGTTTCATGTAGGAACTATTTTCTTTCTACCGAACTACACCCACCAACCGTATCACCACGCAGAAGGAAACGTGCATCTACTCATGGACGAGAGGCTCGCTCGTTAATAATATTTTAGATACGGCCAGCTCACCTGAGCTAGCTAACTTTACAGCTCAGCCGAGGAGGACGCCATTAATGTTTACATCTCGCGCTGTCACGGGCATGAGCCTCTCGTCCATTATACTTCCTGTGCGTTGATACGGTTGGAGGGTGTCGTTCGGTAAAAAGAAAACAGTTCCTACATGAAACTGCTCACAACAAGGTCTGTCTGTGGATATCTTGCGATATATTGAACACTAGGCAATGCAAACATCCAAACAATCCAGATTGATAAATAACACTACAGGTAAGAGGAAAATATGTATTTTTGATTTTGGAGTGAACTGTCCCTTTAACTATTTGAATACATGATTATGCCAGAAGAGGCCAACAGTGACTGCAGAGGAGACCTCACAGAGACAGAATTTACCTGGGAGTGATTACTCAGTGTCTCCCCCTTGTCTTGAGATTTGTCCCTCGCGAGCTTGGCTGCTTCTTTTACCTCCTGGAACTTCTCAGAAAACTGAAAATATGAGAGAGACGTGAAAGAGCTGTGATGATTAGTGGCAATACAAGCTGAAATGTCAAACGCAGTGCGGCTCATCTGAAAATATTTTGGGAGATCATGGAGCCAATTTTCTCGTGATATTGAGGGATTAATAATCAGATATATCCTTAAATCCTCTTTCTTATTGCTTCATTTCCACATCTGATGTTCAATTAATAAATTGTCACACTCCAGTTTTAGGACAAATCAGAATCAGAATCAGAATAGATTTATTGCCAAGTAGTTTTTATGTACAAGGAATTTGTCTTGGTGATACGGTGCATAACAAGAACACAAAAACACAAAAGTATATACAAACAAATAAAAACA
>JAOVVB010014732.1:0-16510 GCA_028570985.1 Heterobranchus longifilis | reverse complement strand
ATCAAGTTAGAAGTCTTTGGTTAATGTTGGTACCACAGGAGAGCGGGCTGCCGTGTGGGAAGACACGTAACATACCTGTACTTTGTCATGGTGAAAATGAAAATAAAAAAAAGACAGGATTGTCAAACTTAAAGTGTTCAAACATGAAAGGGTCGTCTATTCAGAGAAGTTTTAACTGACAGAGGAGGAAAACAGTAAAACAAACAAATCATCCAACGCTGCAAAATACATCAGTGTGCAGCATAAAAAAAAAAAAAAGACCAAATAGTGAAGAAAAAAAAAAAAAACAGCAGACATTCATGGTATGTATTCTGTCTCCCCCTTGTGGTGGCTGTTTTCCACAACCCTTCATTAAAAGTACAGGTATGAACGGGCTTCTCCACTGACACAAGTTTGTGTATTATTTCATCTTTTTTTTTTTTGTGATTTTTTAAAATATTTTTTTATTCTATAAGTAGATTAAAGCAGGTTTCACTCAGTCTTGAGTTAGAAATGAGGTATACAACAGCTCCTTTTGCCTTAACTGGTGCTCCACACTTCCTTCGTCAACGTTTTTAAAAAACAAACAAAAAAAACAAACAAGCAAACCAGTGTGGTGGGTCGACGAACTACAACTCGATGATCCACGAGAGCGTCTTGAAATCTCGGGATTAATGAAACTAAAGCGTTAAAGCAAAGCCAGTGACAGAAACACAGTCAGTGAGATCATTAGTCGAGACGAAACTGTCAAACTATGACCACAAACTGGAGTTTTTCTTTTAGAAACTGGCCTGCTGTAAAGGGGGATTTTCCGTATTTTTCAACGTTTGTGTGTAAGTGACAAATGGGAACAGACATCTTTTAAATCGGTCCAGTGTTGAGTGAGAGAGCTGCAGTGCTTGTTTTTGACACTGACTGTTAGTATACAGTCTATGGAGTCTGACAACATTATGAAAAGAAGGAAAAATCTCGAGAGGTGACTTGTTGCAGGAAGACAACGGTGGAAATGTTAGTAAGTTTGTTGTGTTGGGAGTCTTAAATATATAACGGATCTATGGAGAGTGGACTGCTAGTGGTGCTCAGGACGAAATCCAAAAAAGAAGAAGCAGCTTTTAGTTATTACGCAGAACAGCGATGGAACAAACTGCCCGATGGTTTTAGGATTGCCACGACCATTACAGTTTTTAAATCCAGATTGAAAACCGTATTGTTCTCGAGCACTTTTAACTAAATGTTCTGAAAAGCCGTCCCTCTTTTTTTTTAAGTTTGTGTTGTTTTTATCTTTGTGTTGTGTTTTAATTCATGAAATGTGCTTTATAAATTAAAAAATTGTCTTGCCTTAGTGTGACTAAAAAGATTTCTGAATTGTGTCAACAAAATGTCGTGCAACACAGCGTGTAGCTTTCATCGACTAACGTTACTTTTGTTGGATACGGACACGCTGGAGTCGTGGCTGACGTTAGTTGTGCTACAAATGGATCCTACAGTGGCCTGCAGAGACCTTTTTTTAAATGTATTTTTCTCTGGATGACTACTGCCAGCCAGAGAGGAAATACATCCTACACCAAAACACATTTCCCTAAAGAAAAACAGAGGTCAGAGCGGAGGTAAGCTAATGCTAACAGCTAAAGTTACTGTGTTGACACACATGGCAGGATAACAGTAACTTCTCCATCTTTCCTTAATGTTTTCAAACTCTTATAATAATAATAATCTGAGCCTGTCGGTGGCAAAAACAAGCACCTTTAGTGGACGCACACAGACGGTGCGTTTATTGCCCCGTGCGATTACATGACAGTCTGGTGTGCGGCTGTCGGCTGCAGCGCTCTCGCTCAATGCTGGAGCATTTTTTATAAATTGTTGTCCCCATTAGTCACTTACACACAAAAACATGGAAAAAATAAAACACCAAAATACCCCTTTAAGGCTTTAGTTAATCAGTAGAGACCCCCCTCTGGACAAAAGCTTTAAAAAAGTACTCTCATGTCTCATCATTTCTTTTAAAAATCACTCTCAAACACCCGCTGGAAGATGGAAAAAAAATGCACCATAATGGTTTGCAGACTGCCCTCCCTATTCTCTCTTTATAAGACTCTCACACACTCGCGCGCGCGCACACACACACACACACACACACACATCCACCTGCTGGAATTATTAGTAAAGCTTTTCTCACAGGTATCCTCCACCTGTCTGAGTCACACCTAAAAAACATAGGTAGCAACATAATCATCCCACGCTCTGAAATGCCCAAAGTACACCGTTTTGTTTCAGTGAAAACGATGCACCAGGTGAGCTCAACGCTCAAGCTCTCTCTCTCTCTCTCTCTCTTACACACACACACACACGCACACACAACGATGCTACAATGCTCATGTCTTCTACGTAACAATAAGGCATAAATGATAATGTTAATCTTTGTCAAACTAAGAAAGCCAGTGATCTTGCCCTCTCACACTATACAAAACAATTAATAAAGGCATAAAGTAATATATATATATAAAAACAAAAAAAGAAAAAAAAAATCAAATGATTGTTAAAGACAGCACAACAAATCAAGTCCACAACGACTGAGAAAAAAAAACTATTAAAAGATTAAGATCAAAGTCAGGAGCGCCTGAACAAACTCGCAGATACACGACAGACGCACGACGTGTCTCACGCACCAGCGGCCTCAGATTTCTTCTCTTTATTTTTTGGTCTTGTCAGTTTTCAAAAAACAAAAAAAAAAAAAATTAGCTATTTTTGCAATAATAATAATAAAAAAAAAAGAGGAAGATTTCGGGGAGTTTTTTTTTCTCTCGAGTAAGCATGATAAACACTACATTCAGTCTTGATAACATACTGGTTCAAATATAAAATATGAATATCTTACACGTGTTTATATATATATTTATATGTATAGAATTAAGAAAAGATCAGTTTCTCTAATTCTTAAGTCTTTCCTCAGATAAATATTTCAGTAACATCCTATGGTGCCGATGGCAGCGGGTTCATGGTGCGAGCACATTTAGTAACGACGAACAGCACTGAAAACAGGACCGAGTCCTGAAAGACGGGAGCAACGTGAGCAGCCACACACCCGCCTATAGCTGCAAAGAGAAAGGCTTTTTTTTTTTTTACTTTGGCAAGAAGGATCTCAAAATAATATTTAAACCTGGAAATACCCCATAAATAGTAGTACTAGAAAATAGCAGTAGTAGGTTGTCCTTTTTATGTATGGTTCCTATGTATGGTTCATCCGTATAAACTTTGAATGGCGAGCCAGACAGTACTTATACATTCTACACTGTTCTATACACAGAAATGCCTAAAGGTGAACCTTATGTTTAAGTGCTGCTGAGGTATATTCAGTCAAAATTATTCAACAACAGAAAAGAAGTACACGAGAGGATAACACGGGACAGATTTCACGGCTTACAGTCGCACTGTGGTAATTTGGAAGCAGCAGAACGATGCTGCTTTTTTTTTTTTTTTTTTTTTAAACGTGGGGTTTAGGTGAATGTGTAGCACATTGACAGTACTGTGGTGAGTAAGATCGTTTGGCAGGTTTTTAGAATGAATCCACAGATTTTTAGGGAGCAGCATATTGTTTCATAGAGAGGTGAAGTCCCTCCCCTTTCCGGTGGACCACCAGGGGCCGTTTTTTCAGGACAAATATGAACGAATGGAAAGAGGATAATTTTTTTTTTTGATCTCGTTTCGAGTTCTGCCGTGAATTACACGTTTGTCAATTTAAAAAAAGGTAATTTTGCAAGTCGAGAAAGTTGCAGTTTGTTGTAAAACAGTTGAAGTATAAGACACACCCAGACGTCTCTGAATGACGTCTTGCTGTCTGTGTGTTTCGTACTCGGATGTTACGTTCTTTCTCTTCCCGGCTGATAAAAAGACCAGGAGTCTCTGGATAAAACACAGCAGGTCAGATAATGTTACATTTGTGTGCTAAGCACAGATATGTATAATTAAAACGTGCATACGGCGCCGTCGCTCAGCCTTGCGGTTAATGTTTTCCAGTGGCCACTCGCGGTACTGCAGCGAAAAATCCCCCTGCGGCCCAGAAAGGATTTTCTCCACAGGCCACCACTGTAAAGGAGACCTCCAACTGCAAACAAGGTCGATTTCTATTCTGAATTTTTAATCCATGGACTTTTTATGTTTGCAGAACTTTCCTTGTGCAGAGAAACGAAATTTAAATCAGGGGCCGACAGGAGAAACGCTACTGCAGATATTCAGTGGGCCACATAACACGGAAGTAAACCTGGAAGCCTCAGAGCTTTTTGGCGTCTGCACCAGGTGAGAAATTCTCACTGACATGAATAGGCACCATTTTGGGATCCAGTATCCAGGTCTTAATACATCCATGGTGCTAAGTTACGTGGCTAGTTAGCGGTTAGCAAGTGAGGTGACGGATCATGTTTGAGACGACTACGAAACGACAAACTGCGACTTTCTTGACTTGCAAACTTATCTTTTAAATTGACAAACATTATATGTTTAATTCATGACAAAAAGGATCAAAAAAATTATTAGTCTCTCTCCGTTTTCCAAAGTAAAGTCCCATGGGGACTCCAGAAGGGGGCTTCGCCTCCCTTTAGCATGCTGGTTCAAAATGGCGGTGCCGAGAGGAGGTGTGGTATGTTATCTGATGAGCCGATCGATGCATTTACACAAGTGAGCCCCCCCCGGACGGGAGGGGTCTAAACCACAAGACCTGATTTTCACAGGGTGTAGTCATATAAAGCTATAGGAAAGCATGCAGGCCTCTCAAACAGCTCAACTCCAGCGGGAGTTTCAGCAGCAAGTTGTTAAAGCTAAAGTTTCTGTGATCCTTATCCAGCAGCACCAAAAAATCAGGAATATCCGGTATTGTCGACCGAGGTGGGAGAAGAGGAAAATAATTTGACAGCAGTGTTTGGGGTTAGAGATCGTGCGTGCTCGGACAGGCACAGCAACTACTGAGGAAAACCACTTTGGTTCAAGCTGTTGTTTTATGGCTGAATATTAGTACAAAACCAAAAAACAGAACCTTTCCGTTACGTTTCAGAAAAGTCCAAAACTGCTACCAAAATGGCCAAACGGAAAACAAAGCCATCAAATGGCTGAAAGATAACCAGGATTATTAAGCGTTAAGGGGGCAAGGCCCCGGTGAGAAATTTTTAAAAAATGGGGAAAAAAACAGGAAACTATGTTCTTGTGCCCCAACCCGCCAATCCCTCTATTTTTGGTCAGTTGTGCTGCCAATTTAAAAGTCGAGCGATGAGACACTTTGTCAAATTAAAAAAGAAGAAAAAAAAAAAAAAAAAGGTCATCTTTGGAAAATGATCATCAAAATATTGCATTTCTATATTCTGTTGACAATGAAGAGAGATTCTGTACTCATAAATATATCGACTAGACTAAGCTACACCGACTACACACAGCAATTATTTTAACAAATATTTTTGGTATATCTTAAAGTACGTAAGCCAGTCGAATGACTGCAGACAAAAAAAAAAAAAAGACAGAATTTCATTCCTCCCAAAACAGGCAGACTGCAGCTCATCAATCCAGTTTTTTGGTACAGATACTGTGCACAAGTAGGTACGACGGTACTACTATTATAAAGAAAATAAAAACAAAAACACAATACAATAACCCCATCTAGCCAATGCCACCATACGTCTGGTATGATGACCATGCCCCCCGGACTAGTCCTCCCCCAAAACAGACCAGTCGGCCGCAGAGCCTCGTGGATCATGCAGTTTACTGAACTCTCAGCATCTGCCTGAGCTGTAGACAACACATGCAGACTTCTATTTTCTACCTCGGAATCCAAACATAATGTACACGTTTTCCAACAGACCTCCATCCAAAAACAAATCACCCTTTTAAATCAGACACGGGACTGCGTGTCTGCAGCTCTTTATAAAGCTCTCAACGCAATGTTTTCAGTCATTTTCTATCAGTGTCTATAATCCGCACCGAGACCGTCGTTTTACAAAAAGCTCGGGGGGGGGAGGGGGGAGGGGCGACTTTGCCACCGCAGCAGAATGTAAAACTCAGTGTTTCCAGAAAGAGAGACTCAGAGAGACACATCCCGTCCCTCTGACCCTTAAAGCAATGATAACCTTTATATCGGCCACTTATTACTTGTTTTTAAAGCCTTATAACCACGATTAAAAATTGATAGTTAAATCTTAACTTAATATTAGACTTACAAAGTTCTGAAAATGTCAAAAAAAAAAAAAAAAGACAGCAAAGATAAAGAAAAAAAAAAGTCTCTACAATATAACTTTGATATGATTTACGTCAAGGCCTGTCAAAAAAAAAAAAAAAGATAATTAAAGATGGGGTGACACACAAATCCCCATTAGTGATGATGAATATTGTGAAATTAGTAGTAAATCAGTTTAGTTTGAATGTTAAAAGAGCAAAAATCCTAAAGTTTTTGGTTAGAAGTATTTCAGAGAAAGTTCTGACCTGGAAATAGGAGGATATAATATATATATATACAAAACGTGAACAGCTTGATGGTGCCGAGGATATTTTTCCTCCCGGACACTTTTCAAGGTTCATGAGGAGCGGCAGGCCAACAACAACAGTGTCCATCTGGCTACTGTTTGTTTGTGGAAAAAACAAAAAACAAAAAAAAAAAAAAAAACATCCAAGAATCATAAAGGAAAAGACAGGAAACTAAAAAATTAAAAAGTCAACCTCAACCTCATTTGAGGTTGTTTTCTTTTTGGTGGCAGCAAAAGGATTAAATAATGATAGATACAGTGGAAAGAATGTGTGGTGGTTAGTGAAGCGCAGAGCCTAATATCACGCGACCCCCTATTCCCCACATGGTGTGAAAAGGAGTAGTGCACGACGTGAGGAATAGGGCGTTAATTCAGGATGCGGCCCGGCGGGCTTCACTGAGCCTTGGAGGCAGTGGTAATGGTCGACGCTTGCACGGGCACGGCGGCCGTGGTGGCCTGGTGGTGAGCGTCAGCGGTGACCTGCAGCCCCCCCGCCCCGGCCGACACCAGGCTGACGGGGTTGCTGGTGAGCAGCGACAGGTTCTGGAGGTTCTGGGGGTTCAGGAAGAGCGGCGTGGTCACCAGGTTGGGCGTGTTACCGGCTGAAGTGTTGGCGAACAGCAGGTTGCTGCCGTCCAGAGAAGTGATGGGGATCGTGCCGCTGGATACCAGAGCTGCGGAGGAGACGGAGACGGAGACAGAGACGGATCAGACGGAGAGTGACGGCCTGACGCAGCGAGGATCGCTTTCAATAAGAAACAAAACACTTGAAGTTTTCTCCTGAAGTATGACACTGAAGGTTTAGTTTCTCCTCAGCTGAGTGTTGCACAGAATGCTTTAAAATGTTTATAAGGAAAAACACTGAGGCATTTACTGCACTGAGAGAGTTTACAGCAGTGAAATTCAAGTTGCCATGGAGACCATTTGTTTGCACTGTGGCTGATGTTAAAGAGTGAGTCTGTATGAATGTTTACAAAAACAAAGATTAGAACAAATGCAAAATAAAGAGGTTTATTATTTCTTTATTTGACTTGCATTTGTATTCGTGTTGTCTATAAGTTCAAAATTACCAAAATAAAACAAAACAAACTTGAACCCTGATGTGGGTCCCATCATAAATTGACTGCCGGTCAAATCAGAAGTGTAAAAATCAAATACCCATCATTCAGTGTTCTCCCGGTCTCGGGATGTGTTCATTTTCTTCATTTATCGACATAAACTCAGACATCGAGTTAAAATCGAGTCAGAGGCACCTTTACGTTTCTTCCTTACTTTGGTTGCTAAGGTCTTTTGTGCAACGGTTTAAATCCTCAAGTATAAGACCAAGATGAGGAGAAAACCATAAATACTTCAGTGAGCATTTTAAGGAAAACTTAAGGAGAAGACTTAATGGTGTTATATGGATATATCAGGCAGCTGATATTATCGGTGGATATAATAACTTAATGTACATACACTGATACAGACCTTGGATGGTAGCCAAAGTGTTGTTGCTCATGAGGGCAGGACTTAGCGCGCTGCTGAGGCCACCAGAAGTCAGACTGAGCAGGGCCCCCCTGGACACACAGATCAACATCATTTAGATCAGGTTTTCAAAGTCTCAGACTGCAGGACTCCCCTCAGACAAAACTTGGAAACAGGTTAGTTTTGCACAAATTCCTGGATGTCTATGGGATGATTAAGTTATTTGATCCCATAGACATTCAACAGTTGAGCTACGATAGCCTAATATTGCTGTTTGACATAACTTCAGACTAATTTAAATACATAATAAAGGTCTGTCCTGAGGCATTTATTACAAGGTTCGTACAGAGTAAAATTCAAGCACTTTCAAGGCACCTAAACCAAAAGACAC
Source organism: Heterobranchus longifilis (assembly GCA_028570985.1). Taxonomy (NCBI): domain Eukaryota; kingdom Metazoa; phylum Chordata; class Actinopteri; order Siluriformes; family Clariidae; genus Heterobranchus; species Heterobranchus longifilis. Next base: position 8,176 of record JAOVVB010014732.1, on the reverse strand, counting down.
ACGGATCCTTAATCATCACACCTAAATCATTACTATAAATGCAACTGCGAAAGATACATTTTACAGAATCCCTTTATACCTGCAGCAATCAGTGTATATTGTCGCTTTCATTATTTTACCAGCTGTTCATATTAACTTTTTCTCTGGTGTGAGACGCCACGAGACAACAAATAAATGACGACGGCATCGTTTCATTCCAGATATTAAAAGACTTTTGGTGTTTACATGATGGTGTAGATGAAGCACCAGATTATGTTGAAAATCACACATTGTTCAACGAGTATATTCGATTTCAAGCGTATTCCTAACCTTGAAAACATAACGCTTAAAATGAAGCATTTTCCAAACTTTCAAGACTTTGTACGAACCTTGTTATTAGTTTCTGACTCTGGGAAAAAGTTAAATCTCGCAAATCTCTCTTTAACCACATCACACACATTTAGGCAAATCCATACTATTACTAATGTAATATTTTTTTCACTTCCATTCACGAAATATAAAGAAAAGAAGAAGGCGCTCTTGTGCACCAAGTGTCATTTTGGATCCACCTGTTGCAGGGTTTATCCGTGGAGAAATATATCCGATCATGATCCGACCAGGCAGGTCGCAATAAAGGCCAATTCATGCGCGAGGTGCGTGTGACGTACATATCGTCATCGGCCATGACCGCGACTCGACTGCAGACCCCTATGCGGTCGGTGCACGTGCTGCCCGAAAAAAGTGACTGCACGCTCCGTACGCATTGCAAGCTGTTGTTTCTGTATGCAGAGAGCTCTGCACGGACTCATAGAACTGGGGTTACATCCAGTAACCGCACCGCTAGCTGGTTTGCTAAGAAGAAGAAGAAGAAAAGACGACGATCATAACAAAATGAACACTTGTTTTGAAGATAGGTTGTTTGAGGAGATCTGCCATTACTCTTAAAAGGAATACAAAGACCACCAACCGCCACCAATCAACACGGACCCAGATAAGTATGAATTGAAACACGTGCAGGTCTCTGTGAGTCGTACGCGGACGACCAATCCGGCAAGTATGTGGTGGGCTTAAAGTGTCAAATGTGGACACACGTATGCGGACGCAGCTCAGTTCCGATCTGGCGCATCTGATCACAAAAGTCAGATTGAAAACACAAGTGTAACCACGGACTGAGTCTCCCCTGAAACTGTCTGGAGATGTAGATCTCTGATGCAGATCAACAGAGAAGACACCTGACACGTGAGAAACCTCCACAGAAGTAATAATCAGAGGCCACGTTTTGAACAGAAGAGATACTGACCCCGGAGCGAACTGGGAGGAGGTCATCAGCCCTGGGTTGAGTCCAGCAGCAGCAGCAGCCATAGCAGCAAAGCTGCTGGGTAACTGCGCGCCCTGCAGCGCCGCAGACAGCCCTGACGCCGACACCATCACCTGCCCCGTCCCTAAAGTGGTGGCTATGGATGTCGGGGCCTGGGTGACGATGGTTTGCGGCTTGCTCTCTGCGGCCGTGGACTGAATAGTCGTCGGCGACGGGCTTAAAGATGGAGAGCTGGCTGTAGTAATCATAGGTGCAGTGGAGATGACGGATGCGGTGTTTGTGCCTCCGACCGTCGTGCCTTTGAGGGAGGAGAGAAAACACAAGTTAACCTTCAATCCTATTCAGGCTTACTTCACATTTTCCATTTCAAAATTTTCTAGATTCAAAGTTCGTGACTTACGGGGTAAAGCAAAGAGACCTGTCGCGCCCCCGTACCCACCTGTGAAAGACAAACTGGAGACGCTGGTGCTGGTGAGAGGCATCACTGGGTTTACAGTCAGAGTGGTGGGTGTGTTAATAGTTGGACTGCTCACAAGGCTTGCTGTGCTGGCCACCTGGCAACACAAGAAGAGGGAGGACTGAATGAGCTACTGACTTCAGGCATAATGAATATTTCGGCATTGCAGCTAATTCCAGAGAACAAACAACAAAATGTCATGATGAACCTCCAAATAAAACAGAAAACAACCCTAGAAGAATCACTTAAGGCGATGTCTACCTGTATCTGGATATTTATCTGAACAGATATTTTCATCCACATGTAAACAGATTTTTACGTCGCTAAAACGGATATTTTTTAAAACGCCTTCTAAGTTGAATATTTTCCAAAACTCTGGTTTCTGTGTGTCTGTGTAAACTGGGAGATTTTGGTAAACGATGACATCATCTCCTCAGTTCACACATGTCCAGTGTTGCTTTGTGTAATGAGCATGCACCAGAAACACGTTATTATGGATCCCAATTGCTTTCTTTGCAAGACCTGTCTTTGTGTAGCATTTAAGAGCTAGGATTGGCCAGACGTCGATGCCTGTGCGAGGTACCGGTACCTGATTTGTTCAGGTCCTGTCCCTGCCCAGTAGGCTTTCCTAACCCTTACCACTCGAGGTCTCTTAACCAATCAGGCTGCTACCAAGAAAAGCAGGAGGGAACCATAATTATGCGCCAGAAACAACAATGGCCATGGCTACATGCTAACGGCTAACAGCTACCTGTAAGCAGTACGCTAAGCAGCACCTCATCGTCCGTCCACATGAATCATATTTCAGTTTTGCCACAGTACCGTGGACCGTGTACCAGAAAGATAAAGAAATAATTAGCTTCTATTGTTTTACTGTTGTTTGATCTGTCACTCCCTCCGAAGCTAAAGCTCACTGTATGCTCAGATTCTTCTTCTCTGGTATTTGACGTAGAATATCCAGAAACATGTAGACAGGGCCGACGTGTGCGAGTGTGTCCATCCTTACCAAAGGGCTACTGGGGTTAAAGAGAGCTTTGATAGCGGTGCCACCTCCTCCGCTGTTGCCGCTGCTGGGGGGGTTAATCCTCTTCTCTTTCTGCCGGCGATTGCAGAACCAGACCCGAATCACCTCCTTCTCCATGTTGAGCTGGTCAGCGATCATGGTGATCTCCTCAGAGGTAGGTTTTTGGTTCTGCTTGAAGAGGGCAAAAAGGCCAGAGATTCCCTGTGAGCACTGAGGAGCCTGTTGTCTTTATAACGGCACACATACTTTACTAATTCTACACTTAATGCTGAGCTAAAACACAATGTCTCTGCTTAGATGAATATTGTTAATGAGGAGTTTGACTTCATCTAAGTACCTATGTTTGTAACATGATCTCATAATTTTTTTAACCTATTTTTTTGATACTTTAAAGTAATTCTGATTTGTGTAAACATGTGGTGGCCACCAGTTTTTCTTTATAATTATTATTATTATTAAGTAAGAGTAATTTTCTTGTTCAATGATGATGTGATAACTATTTCTAACCTACTATATATTATTGTGGAAATGACTAAATGCATACTTTATATTGATATAGTTCCTAGTAGGACCTATGTAAATACTTTCTATATATTCTTAATATTTTTCTGAGGGCTTTTTGGTGTATTTCTGGTTGCTCTTTTTTCTTTGTTTTTCTTGTTGACGACAATGATCTAAGCCTGCACCTGGTACCCAGAATGCCATGCAGCATTTAAACAGAGCATGTCACTTTTATCATGTCAGCCCTGATGAAGGCTGTGAGCTGAAACGTCGGTGAATAAAGAAACCCTGTGCAAGGAGAAATTCTCTTCACTTTTTGAATGGTGTGTTTTCCTAGCCTCACCATTCTTTTTTGACAAGATGAATATTGTTAACTTTTTTTCTAACCTCCAGAAAGCTCTTTTCTAAGGCCACTCGGATGTTGGTCTCAATACTGGTCCTCTTCTTCCGTCTGCGGTTGATCCCCTCGATGCCCATGCCCGGGGAGCCCAGGGCACTGGGGCTGGACAGGGCCTGGTCAGATGTCAGGTTCTCTGCACAAACAGCACCGACACAAAGGAAGGGAAGAGAGGTAAAGACACGGCTCTGGAAAGATACACAGCCCACGCTGCCTTTTTGCCCCGTTACACAAGACCTTGCATGTTTCTGGGCACCGCACTTTGTTTCTTGGAAAGCGACAACAAACACAAATAAACACAGAAAAAAACCTGTAATGAAACATTATCTAACAAGTGTAGCTCTGTTCTAAAGGCTCACTGTGCTCAGTTAGTTTAGTTTTAGTTTATTTCAGTCATTTTGATCTCATACAACTCAAATACACATGAAAAATAAAAAAATATAAAATAAATAAACAATAATAAATCATTACTTTTGAAGTAGTGACAGATCAAAACAATTCTATGCTGACTGAAAACATGTAGGCTAAAGCCTTAGCTTATTAAATCTACCCTTTATACAGTATTATTATCTTTGTGCAATTCCCTTTAGATTTATACACTGAAATGAAAGAAACAGAACAAAATACAGTATATGTATATTATATAAACCCAGCACACTGACAACATTTTTAATGCACAGACGAAACAATGTCATACAGTTAGCCACCATGCTAACAGCTTGCTACCTATGCCAAACAGTGCTGTCACTACTATTTTAGCACTTTAATAGCAAACCGTTTCTTGCAGATTGTCACGTTAATGAGAATACGGCTGTTAGAAGTTAATATATGAAGTCCAAACTGACTCTGACAGCTGAAGCGCTGACGTTACAGTAACGTTACAGTAACGTTGGCTAACGTCTCCATGAAGCTCCCTGCAGAGCTCAGTTAGTGCAGTTAGGAAACAATAATGAGCTAATTACAGGGCTCAGCTTTTTAAGAAATGCTTTTTAAAATTCAAGCACTTCTTCTGTACTTTAAAGGTGCCTAAACCAAACATGTCCAGACTCTCAAAGCCTTTATCATCATAACTAAATTGTTACTATAAATGCAATTGCAAAACAATATGACGACAGAATTGTTTCATTTCATTATGTTGAAAGCACTTTTCAAGTAGTTTATTCAAATTTAAGCATATTCCTAAACTTGAAAGCATAACGGTTCAAATTAAGCGTTTTCCAAACTTTTAAGACTTTGGTTGAACCCTGTAATTAATGATAACATCAACATTTAGACTCAGTGGATGTCAGTTTTTATTTCAAGTTAAAAACCGTATTTCCCGCCGTCACTCCCTCTCTACTACTCGGTCTCTACCGCACTTCCGTGCCCGTAAATCCCACAATGCATTGCGTTGCTCACTGCTGCCCTTTCTCTAAACAGAGGTGGGAAAACAAAGACTACATATGCAGAGTGTATGTGCTCTGTATTTAAGTGGGTTCAGGGACAAACCTGCATCGTTGAGCCACTTCTCCAGCAATGGCTTGAGTTTGCACATGTTCTTAAAGCTCAGATTCAAGGCCTCAAAGCGAGAGATGGTCGTTTGGCTGAAGTCGTTTCCATACAGCTTCCCCATGGCCAGGCCAACATCCCCCTGGTGAGGAGGGAGACAGACTTAGATTTAGAAAAACTTGTATGTCCCCAAAAGGGAAAGTTGTGGTACAGCACAGTAAACAATAAACTTAATGTAGACACAATTAAAACACAGAACAGAGTATGGCTGCACAATATATCATTTCTTTAAATCGTCAGCGCATCAACTTGTGCAATGAATGCACCGTGAAATACACTCATGGATTTTTTCAGTAAAGGCTCATTAATGCGCCCTTTGCGTACGAAAATCGATACGTTCATTTCAAACGATGTCACCGTCACTGTGACATCGTTTGGATGCGTGTCACTTCCATTCATCCTTCATGTTGGCAATAGTTGTTCAGTAACACATCCACCAGAGGGAAAAAGAGTCAAAAAGTTTCTGACAACAACAAACAGGATGGTGGAGGAAGTCTAATAATGTTCTTCTCAAGAAAGAGGGAAAAGCAGAAGCAGCATTGTGAGCCCATTAAATACATCAATATCAAGAAATATTTCTATATCTATTAAATACATCACCGTTCTGTTCCGCCATTGTTTTTAAATTTCTTCCTTGTGTTCTGTGGTTGTCTACACTGTCTCGTGCTACACTGCCCCCAGGATTTCCGGTGGTACTGTTCTGTTAAGTCCGTAAGCTTTCAGAGAACGTGCAGAAATACGGACAAAATTAACGCAGATACAGACAGAAGGCTCTGTCTGGATACAGACAGAGCCTTCTGTCTGTATCTGTATCTAACGTTGAGCATAAATGAGCCTTTAGTTGAAAGAGAGTATCAGTAGAAAACTGCACTTTAAAATGTAACTATCATTCTTTTTTTTCGCTCAATTTGTCAAATGAAAGAATGTTGGAAATAATTTTCTTTCATTTTTTTTTATTCAACAAGCAATTTGTTGTATTTTAGCAGTAGGCCTACACAAGTAGCAGAAAGATGTAGACTAATATCTGTTTATTTATTGCAAGTTATTGTGTTATTCAACAATGTTATCACACATCACAGTTTCCTCATATCGTGCAGCTCAAAGTCCACGATCATAATCTATCAATAAATATTTTGCACATCCCTATGTATTGCATGCCCCCCCCCATCTATGAGTTAACAACATGCTCCCAACACTATAGAAACATGGAAGCACCAGCGTCGCAATCAATTTTACCCGCAGCAAAGACTCAACTATAATAACAATTAACGGGTACATACGCTGTCAAGTACGAGAATAAACACAGATGTTCATTTGCATAAAGAAATAAATACATGGAACTGCAAATCTAACAATCACTGAACCTGTGAGGATTAATTAGTCTATTCAGTCTGACACACGCACCTGTGTGAAGCCCAGTTTGATACGCCTCTGTTTGAAGGTCTTGGCAAACTGCTCCAGCTCCTCCAGATCGCTCGGCTCCTCCATGGTGGGGGTGTCCAGCCGTTTGGGTGGTGTCTGACTGAGGGACTGAATGGGGGTGGCTGCTGTTGTGCGGTTTGGAGTGGCAGGCTGCAGAGAAAACAGAAAATGGGATTGTTGTGAAGGTTAAGAAGAGTCTGCAAAGGAGAAATGTAGAAGAATACAAAGTGGTAAATATAGAAACGCTACTGGAGACGTGTGAGCACCGGCAGTATGAGGGCTGCCACTTTTTGTAAAAACCAAGTTAGGAAGAATTTGAAATGACATGCAAGTTCTTGACGTTATTTACAATGACAACATTGCATTACATCCATCTAACATCACAGTTTTAAATACACATTTTAACTGCTATAATAACGCATCAGAATGATAATAATGCATTTAATTTGCACCTTATTTTGGAAAAAATATGTACAGTAGAGGAGGGCAAGAGACAAATAATTTTTTGGTCCCGTTTGAGTTGTGCCATGAATTACACATATGTTTTTTTAATTTAAAATATAATTTTGCAAGTCAAGAAAGTTGCAGATTGTCAGAGCACCATTTAGTTTTGTGTGAAACCGCACAGTGATCTACAGCGCTCGTCTCAAACATTATACGACACATCGCTTGCTACTTGCTAACCGTTAGCTAGCTAGGTAACTTATCTGTGTCCCACACACAAATCTAACGTTTTCTTACCTGCTGTGTTTTATCCAGAAACTCCTGGTGTGTTTATCAGCCGGGACGCGAAAGACTTCTGGGTGTTTAGTCTTTCTCATTACGTATTATCACAGTCTTATACTCCAACAGTTTTACCACAAACTGCGACTTTCTTGACTTGCAAAATTATCTTTTAAATTGACAAACATCACGTGTGTAATTCATGGCACAACTCAAACCAGATCAAAAAAAAGGTAAGGTCCCATGGTGGTCCACTGGAAGGGGAGGGACTTCCCGTCTCTATATAAATATATCAGCTGATCTAAAGCTGATAGTGAATGTTACAGCGCCCTCTGCTGGATCACAACAAAAACTATGTCAAACGGCTTGTTGTGCTTAGAAACTGTAAATAAATAATAAATATAAATAATAAAATAAAAATGGCAGCTGGATTCCCGCGATATCACGTGATCGCAGAAATCCATCTTGCCGGGCTCCAGTACAAACATCTGGGTCAGGACAAGATCTGACCGGACCAGTCAGCGTCCTGTGAGGAGCGACTGGTAGCTACGGCCGTGGTTTAGGTGTTTATTCAAAACAACAATGGCGGCTCTGCGTCCTGTGGAGAGCTAACGGTACCGGCAGGTACGGCCGTGGTTTAGGTGTGTGAGCTGCGCGACTGTTCATCCAAAACAACAATGGCGGCTCTGCGTAGATGCTGCGATGCCGCAATATCGTCGGTTACATCAGAACTGGAGAATGCAATCTTATCTTTTTTTTTTTTTTTTTTAATTATACTGTCATCGGTTAATAGCACATTCATATATT
>JAOVVB010014701.1:0-16513 GCA_028570985.1 Heterobranchus longifilis | reverse complement strand
CACCGTATCACCAAGACAAATTCCTTGTATGTAAAAATACTTGGCAATAAATCTATTCTGATTCTGATTCTGATTCTTAATCAGAGGGTAAAGAAAACCTGTAACTAAAAGGAAATGCCCGCAAATAGACAACACACAAGCAAATGATGAAAAACTGAAAGTTCATCAGAACAGTTTACAAAAACAAAAGAAGTTCCCAGTGGACTCTAAAAACCTGTTTTTGCCACAGATTAACTCATGGAGTTACTATCTGCAATAATATCTGAGTCATGTCTAGCCAAAAAAAACTTTTCAGGAAAATCTGCAAACTAAAATGTGAATTCATGCATGTTTCCATTCGCTACAGTTATATGAATAATAGGAGTTGGGAGCATCGAGAATAAGAGTTGGCTGCACTAATTCTACAGTCAAGTGCCATTAAAACATTGAAGAAGAAGAGGAAGCAACAAGATGATGTATTTCAGAGTGTCAGTCAAAACTAAAACAAACAAAACTATGTAGAAAACATGACGTTTCTGTTTTTTCCATGTATTAATGTGAGGAAGGTTACAGTCATCTCCTCGTCGCTCCAACGAGGTCTGATGTTTCCTCTCTTCAGTGGACTTAACACTACATTATTAACAACATCAATAATATTATTATTTAGACTAATATTAATTAGAAATTAAAATCAAATATCATGATATTTTTTGAGCAAATAGGCCTACCTCAATATCGATACTGCGACAATATTGGAGGGTTGACTATTGTTGCTTTCAGAAATTATTTATACAATGAGGTTTTTGATCAATAATCATCAGTAATGTGGATACAGTGACTAAGGGGGTAAAGGCAAATAATAGAACAGCCAACAGTCTGGTAAGTTCAGAAAATTACATCACTTTGCTGAAATTGCAGGCCAAAACACTTGTGTCATATTACGATAAAGATATCCTAAAAACTCCTAGACGATAATCCAGTCTCATATCACAGTATCAATATAATATCCATACATTGATAATATAGCAGTCTCAAAGGGGAAATTCTGCATGATGATTACACTTACTTACCCTTCCTGTGAATCCATCATACTTAACTAGGCTATTTGAATCCTGTCACCAATAAAACTACTATACAGAGAGATAATACCTGAATCTAAATACATTGAATGGCTATTGCAGACAAAATGCCATGAATAGTCTTTTTTTATTATTTTTTTAAACAGGGTTAATTCCAACTTTAAGTACATTTTGTTGTTAATACTAATATACTTTTACTTAAGTAACCTTTTGAATGCTGGACTTTTACATGTACTAGAGTATTTTTACATTGTGGTAACACTAAAGAGTCTGAATACTCCTTCCACCAGGTGTGTGTTTTCTGTATTTGCGTATTTCTGTATTTGCGTTGCATATATGTTGTCAAATTGTTTCTCCGTTTGCTGGTATTTTTATACTTTGCAGCATTTTTTTTTTTCAAATGCTGCACATGTTCTCAAATTAGTGAATATGTTAATTAATTTGCCTGTATTTTGCATGTGTTTTCTTAGGTGGCGGTGCTTCGAGCCCCGGGGGACACCATACTAATTGTCCCCTTCCTAAGTTTCCCTCTGTTATTACACAAAAGCACTGAGAAAACAGCCTTTGTGTTCCAGTGTTTACCTGATTAGATACAGTTTAAGGTCTAAAGGCAGCTAATGATGGACTGACTCCTTTGTCTCACCGTATGGTCCATGTGTATGACGCAGCGGTCCACTAACATGCAGCGTGATTAGAAGCCCGGCAGCGCCGCGGGGCAGGGTAATCTCAGCAGCTGCAGTGCATAATGTGGACAGTGTGTCGTGCATGGCTCACCATCGCCTAAAGATACAGTTCACTGTACTAATCCTGAGTAAAGGTCATGTAGCGGAGTCTGGGAGCATAATGTTCTTTGTATGCCTTTCTGCATACTTATTTTCAGGGTTTTGTTTTGCAGATGATTATTGCATTGTTATTTCAGTAAGCGGTAGCTGAAAATGTAAAGGCACAATATTATGCTAATTTTCAGGTTCATACTAGGTTTCTCCTAGAACATGTTCACATGCTTTAATGTTCAAAAAACACATTATTTTTCTCATATGGTCCGTCTGAATATACCTGTATTCACACGCTCTGTTTTAGCGTCTGTCTCTTTAAGCCCCCCCTCCTGAAAAAGCCCAGTCTGCTCTGATTGGTCAGCGTTTCAAGGTCTTCTGCATCTACACTCGTGGTGTCTCTGCACCATCATTGCAGCCGGGGGAATGACTGTAACAGCACTTTAAAGCTATGTATAATATAGTTGTGACATCACAACTGTACAGAAGTCCTGACGGCTCGTTTAAAGGCACAGTTTCTGAATACGGGCTGTGTGCGTTTCTCCGTGGATTGTGTTTTGATACTTTCACAGTATTTATACAGCACCTCGACCTGCTTTATTAAAGATCTCCTCCCGATTTTAAAGTATGTAAAAATACTCAGCTATGATCAATATGTTGTTTAACATGGAACTGAAACACATCTACTTTTCTTCCTCATTAAGAAATTCTGGATCTGGTCTCAAGCCCCGCCCACCACCGCTGCCATAGTTACGCTAGTCACTTGTGGCTGGATCATTCTATAGAATGCCCCAGCCACAAGTGATTTGATTGGTTCCTTGGTACACATGAGGTCATAAAACCTGTCTGTCTGAATCCAGGTTTTTGAGACTGCTGTTGGCACGCTGCAGTTTGAAGGCAGAAATTCTCAGCCATGGTGTTGACTGCTCATTTCACTCATGATATGTCTTAAACTAAAAAAACACCATATAGACATGTTAACATGGTTAAAAAGTTCATGAGAGGGGCTCTTTAAAAAAAGAATGAAATCTCACTTCTTACAATACGGGACCTTTAATTTCCAGCTTTGCCAGGGCTGTCCTCAAATTTAAAACCTCCATTTCATTTTTGACCGAGCTCTCATGACTCGTCGCGCTCTCCCTCACCTTCAGACATGAGCAGCCCGGCTGGAGCCGTGTTCTGGGGAGTTAAAGCTGAGCTGAGCACGAGTTGAAATTGCTTAGGGGGGAGACAGCTAAGCCTCGTCTCCGGCCTCTGAAGATTTCTCAACATCGCCTTGAGCTCTAAAGCCTCTGTTGTGGATGTGGGGCCTGTGCTCCAATTCCAGGTGCTTATTCCCAGCCCGCACTTTTGAAGTATTTCAGGTCCTTCGAGGGGAATTTTTGAGCTTGGGGACAAAATCAATAGATGCTTTTATTTTCAATGAGCAAAGGCTCTCTTCATTGAGTGTCTCAACAGCTTGCGCTTATATGGAAATAACCAAAGAAAAGCATTAATAATAGTCTTATTCGGCCGATGTGCTCATACACCACACGGTTAGAAGTGCACGGTGGCTTCGCTGGAAACAAAAGAGGCTAAAGATGTATTTAAGACAAATCAGTATGCAATAGAGTAATGATTGTCTGTGCACGGGAAGAATTTTAATTGGTTGGGGAATCAAAATTCAAGGCCGGTGCAGGCCTCCACCTCGTGAAACAAGACATCAAATGTGTCCCTGCAGCCGGGGAGCTCAGAGCTGAAGGTGTCGACAGCCGTCAGACATCTCTGCTCCATTTCCTGCATATATTATCTACACCCCCCCCATGCTGTTGGTCATTTGATGTCACGATAGTGAACCTGCCCTCAGCCACTGCGCTGACTTTGAAAAGACCCCTCATGGTCTGAGTCAAATATTTGATTGTATTTAGTTGCTGTTGTCACAAGTTTAAACTTGACTTTAACCTTTATTTTTGTCAAGGTAGATTTATTCACGTTGAAAATAAAAGTTAGTTACATTTTTAATTACTTTCTGTTGAATTGAGGAGTCTACAGATGTGATTATGGATGGCATATGATGGATAGGGCGACAACTAATGATTATTTTCATCATCGATTAGTCTGCAGATTATTTTGTTGATTAATTGATTAATTATTTGGTCTATAAAATGTCGGAAAAAAGTGGAAAATGTCCATGCCAGCTTCTCAAAGTCCAAGGCGATGTCTTTAAATGTCTTGTTTTGTCCAAAACACAAAGATATTCAGTTTAATATGATATAAAACACAGAAAAGCAGGAAATATCCATATTTGAGAGGCTGAAAAGGTCATTTTCTGCCATTTTTGCATGAAAAATTACTTTTACGATTGATCGATAATTTGGTGATTCATTTCCTGTTGATCGACTAATCACTGCAGCTCTTATAATGGATTGCATGATACCCAAAAAGATTTTAAAAAAATAATAATACATTTTCAACACTGATTTATCGTAACATGTTAGAGGGGTTAGACATAAATCCAAACCCCTCATTTTGTAACTGAAGAATTTATGGATCTGTTTCCGAAACCGTCATTTCCAAAGGGCAATGGGTGAATAAATTGTGTGGTAACTCTGGCCTCTAAATGTATTCCGCCTACAAGAACTTAACATAGACTGCTCTATACCTTTGAGATTTATGAAAATAAATATGCAATCATTTGGCATTTTAAGACTATGTATATATGCATGGATTGATACATTCAAGTGTAAGACTGACATATTTTCTACATATAAATATTGAGTGTTCTTTGCTGAATCCTAATAAATATTTAGTGCCATCTTGAATAACAATTGCAGACTTAAACTTTACGCACAGGCTGGACCTGGACTCTTGTCAAGTCAGTCAAACTGAAATAGAGGACTTCCTGTTGCACATTTAAAAATAAAACTCTTATTGACAATCTGTTTTATGTCTAATAATTATGCAGGGTTCCTGCAGCTTAAGGATAGTTAGATCAATTTTACAATAACCAAAATTGTAGGCATACACCCGAATGTTGTTTGGAGATTTGTTGCTGCTGTGTAGGTAGACTGTGATGATAAAATGATACAATGTAACATCAGAAAAAAAAGATTCATTTTTAAGACTTTTGAAAGATTGATTTAAGACATTTTAGTACCAATTAAGGTCTTATTTTTAGATCAATAAATTCAATGCCTTTTCAGACTTTTTTAAGGAGAACCGCAGGAACCTTGTTATATCTCCTTATATTTGTATTTGTTGGTTAGCCTGGTGCAGTGGTGGAAGGTGTATTCAGATACTTAAGTAAAACTGCAATATCACACTGTGATGTGAATGATGTCCTGCATTCAAAACTTTACTTAAGTAGCAGTACAGAAATATTACTTATACTCAATTATGCAGTGAGCCTGTGGTCCCTGTCAGTGTTCTAGTCTTGAATCATTGAGGCACATTTAATGTTGCAGTAGGTGCAGCTCATTTTAATGTTTAATCTATCACAGTGACAATGCATCATATATTATAAACTGATCATATGTTTTGTATGCAAATCTTAATCTGCAAAGAACCTATTAACTATAGCTGTCCAATACACACAGTGGAGTAAAAAGTACAATATTTCCCTCTGTATTGTAGAAAAATAAAGCAAAATGGCAATTCTCAAGTAAGGTGGCCCACCACAAAGTTGCACGTAAGTGCTGTATTTGAGTAAATGTAGAGGCCTGCTGTCATCTGACTGCAAAAAAACAGATATGATTCATGTGACCTAGACAGTGTGCAGCATTCGGATCTGAATATTAATGCTTATTAGGAATGAACTGCAGTTTTGGTTCTGACCTGCATGGCTAACAGTGCATTCTAAACACCATATTATATAATAAACAGTCATTAAACAGTAGCCACAGACTATGCCTATTTTAAACTATTCGAGTGGTGACTTTCTTTTACATATTCTCCATTCATAACCCAACCTGTCCTTAACCTACTGTTTTAATTTGAAGGCTAAATCCCCTATCTTCCGGTCTTATTATCGCTGACTTTGACAGCTGGCTGCAGCTGGACGCCGCTGTCCGCGCGCTCCTCTCCATCCATCAGCACGCGCGCCGCTGCCCGGTCACAGCCGCTGCCCAGGGGCTTCAGCCGCCAATTAGAAGAGCCGGGCCGAGAGATGCGCACTTAATTAACTTCCTCTCTTTTCTTTGTGTCTGTCCTCCGTCACAATTCCCCCCCAGAGCGGCTCCGCGGGCTTTCTGTCGTCCATCCGTCCCGGCAGCGCGCGGAGGAAGTGGTCGGTGGTCTTCCTGGTGACCGCCGTCGCGATGGTTCTGCTGGCTCTGGCCGTTGCGGTCCCGTTCCTGCTGCTCCGCTCCCCGGAGACCTCCGCTCATTACTACGAGATGATGGGCACCTGTCGGATGGTTTGCGACCCGTACACCCCAAAACCGGGAGGCGCCACCGCCATGGAGGTGATCCAGAACGTGAACGGAGTCGCTCCTCCGCAGCCGCCCATGGCGCAGGGGAGCCGCGGGGAGCCGGGGCGACCGGGCAAACCGGGATCTAGAGGCCCGCCTGGAGAACCAGGACCCCCGGGTCCGCGGGGGCCACCGGGAGAACGCGGAGACGGTAAACTCTCCTTCCCCGCGGTCACCGGAGCCGCTGGGGCAGAGAACGGCGAAACGGACGGTGTGAACTCCACGGCCAACAGTTTCAGGATCGCTTTTTATGTCGGTCTGAAGAACCCGCATGAAGGATACGAGGTGTTAAAGTTTGACGACGTGATTACAAACTTGGGGAACCACTACGATGCCAGCACCGGGAAGTTCACCTGCCATGTGTCCGGGATCTATTTCTTCACCTACCATGTGCTGATGCGCGGAGGAGACGGGACCAGCATGTGGGCAGACCTGTGCAAAAACGGACAGGTGAGATTAGAGATTAACGGGAGGGATAATGACGACCATTGAACCCAATCCAAAAACACCTTTACACTCGTGGAAACATCCATGAGAACAATTCCACTTTAAAAAAAGAAGAAAAAAAGAAAAGAAGAAGAAAAATCCGAGCATTAGGAACAAGATGACAATAAACTAGGAGATTTTAGTCAATTAGAAGATTACAATATTCCATAGCAGAATAAATATGCATTTTATGATCAAAATGCGCACAAGGCACGAGGCTTGATCTATTATTCTCCTTAACACGATTTATATAACTGCATATTATATATAATGATTTCAGGGTAACATCAGTGATATTTCTGGTAAATCCATGTGTGTGTGTGTGTGTGTGTATGTGTGTGTTTCCTATCAGATGTTAACAGCTGGATGAGGGATGAGGGGTCAGAAATTAGACATTATAGATTCTGCAAAGGGATTACATTCAAATTAAGCATTTGGGCCAAATATTATTTTTATGCTATTATTTATGACTATTCTGTCATAGTTAGTTTTAACCTCTAACTGACCCAGCATTCCCTTTGAGTGTCTTTTTTTTTTTAAGGCTGCACCACTGCTGTTTCACTCTGCCTCTCAGGCATTCATGAACTTTTCTACTCATTTTCTATTTTACGGATGTGCACTGCATTCACAAAAGAAAAAGAATTAGACACATTATCTCGTAATTATGAGTCACTATCTCGTAGTGACAAGAAAATATATCATAATTAGGAGAAAAGATCTCAGAATTACGAGATCTTGTAATTACAAGGTGTTTTCTCATAATTATGAGGTATTTTCTCATAATTGAGAAAAGATCTCCGAATTATGAGAAAATACCTCATAACTATGAGAAAATACTTCGTAATTATGAGAAAAGATCTCGTCATTATGAGAAAAGATCGCGTCATTATGAGAAAATATCTTAATTATGAGAAAATACCTCGTTATTATGAGAAAATATCTCATAACTATGACAAAATATCTTGTAATTATGAGAAAATACCTCGCAACTATGAGAAAAGATCTCGTCATTATGAGAAAATGCCTTGTAATTATGAGAAAATACCTCATAATTATGAGAAAAGATCTTGTAAAATTACAAATAATTAGGTATTTAATTAGGTCTTTTCTCATAATTATGAGAAAAAATCTCGTAACTATGAGAAAAGATCTCGTAATTATGAGAAAATACCTCATAATTATGAGAAAATACCTCGTAATTATGAGAAAATATCTTGTAATTATGAGAAAATACCTCGTAACTATGAGAAAAGATCTCATAATTATGAGAAAATATCTTGTAATTATGAGAAAATACCTCGTAATTATGAGAAAATATCTTGTAATTATGAGAAAGTACCTCGTAATTATGAGAAAAGATCTCGTAACTATGAGAAAATACCTCATAGTTATGAGAAAAGATCTCGTAATTATGAGAAAAGATCTCATAATGAGGTATTTAATTCGGTCTTTTCTCTTAATTACGAGATAGTAACTCATAATTACATGCAAAGGTGTCTAATTATTTTTCTTTTGTGAATGCAATGTGCTTCCGTACTATTTCTATTCTCTAATGCTTATTACAAGAAGTTTTGTCCCCTTTTCCGCCAGGTACGGGCCAGTGCCATAGCTCAAGATGCAGACCAGAACTATGACTACGCCAGCAACAGTGCCGTGCTGCACTTGGACTCGGGAGACGAGATCTACGTCAAACTGGACGGCGGCAAAGCTCACGGAGGCAACAACAACAAGTACAGCACGTTCTCCGGCTTCATCTTATACCCTGACTAAACGCACCGCAGCCGGTCCAATGGACAGTAATCACCACTGAGGACTGTTTCCATTCAAGTGTATGGTCCGATATGTTTCTCCTCGTTTGAAGACAGGTGC
The DNA here is from genome assembly GCA_028570985.1 of Heterobranchus longifilis. NCBI lineage: Eukaryota > Metazoa > Chordata > Actinopteri > Siluriformes > Clariidae > Heterobranchus > Heterobranchus longifilis. The sequence continues at coordinate 7,879 of JAOVVB010014701.1, read as the reverse complement.
CACAACACACAGGCTTATCTGCAAATGTTTATTTAGTCAGATACCTTTTGTATATGTGTTTGATTTAACTTAAGTTCAACTGCTCTACTGTCATCAGAGTATCTTACAGTAACGTGTACATGCTCTGACAAACCATGTTTCTTAAGTTCCTTTGAAACATTTCTAAAATAGAAAAATTAGCCCCAGTACAGGCCTAAAATGAATGTCAGATCAGCTGTTTTGAGAGCCAGCAGTGTTTGGACTTGAGGACCGGTCACACCAGCATGTAAAATGACATTTCGTGGCAATTTATTGGGACTTGTGAACTTGTGGTTAGGACATGGAAAGTCGTGTACACGATATGCTTGGCGGTCAGGTGATTAAGTCGTGAGAACGCCGCTGCTAGGCAACATGGATGCTAATAATATTACTGTCTGGGTCTAGAAGCCACTGAGGCTAACAATTTAGCAAGTGGGTAACGTAATGCAGGAAATGCAAAGGCGGAGGAAAAAGATGAGGCTGTTGGGAATATCAACATTTTCCTCAGACATATTATAAAGTTACGAAGAAAAACTCTATACAACTAAAATTACAATATATCCACCAGAAAATGAACTTCCATGGCCTCCGTCATTTTTGAAAACGTCATCAAACACGTCACAACTTCAGAAAATTTCCACTTATGAGGCCATGAATACCATGGGAGGGTTGTGTCTATAAGGTAACCCTAGATTTGCTAAAGTCTCACGAGATGGGTATGTTTAGGCATTAACCTTGAATGGTAGGGTTAGGCTTAGGTCATCGGGAAACAAGTCTCGCAAGAGTTTTTGCCAGTTTTTGGCAGATGTAGGGTTACCTTATAGACACAACCTCATGAGAGGGGGGCGCTCATATGGACTCTCGTGAACATGGTAAACACGACCCCATTTGAAGGCAACAAAAATGCCAGGGAGGAGTAAACAGCACAGTACAGACAAGTATGACTGGCTAGTGCTAGCCATGGATGTATAATAAAACCTGGATATGGTGCTGCAGCTCAGCCTTGAAGAAGTTTTTTTCCAGTGGCCACTCACGGTACTGCAACGAAAAATACCCCCTGAAAGCATTTTCTCCATAGGCCGCCATTGTTAAAGAGACGTCTGCAAAACTGTTCAATGGTCCGTGGAGTTTTTATATTTATAAAACCTTCCTCGAGCCGAGAAAAGCGACTTCAAAAGTCTGTGACGTTATCCCAATGTAAAGTCTATGGGGCGAGCAGGAGAAACACTACTGCGCATATTCAGTGGGCTGCATCACACGTAAGTAAACCCGGAAGCCTGGAAACTTTTTTAGCGTATTCACCAAAAGAGAAATTCTCATGTAACTGAATAGGCGCCATGTTGGGATCCAGTATCCAGATTTTATAATACATCCATGGTGCTAGCATGTTCCCAGCTGGCTAGCATATTAGCTTGCCAGCTACAGCAGTTCACACTCACTCACTACGCCATCAAGCTTCTACCACCAAATATTTAGTGAAGATGCACAGATGTGCAGATATATAGATAAGCAGAAAGCCAAATTATCTATGCATCTATATAATTGAAATAATAATGATAAAGGGGTGGGACTCGACAAGTGTTACCACTTCTTCCAACTCCTGTTGTAACATGCTATATTTATTTATATTATTTATTTATTGTGATTCTACTGAATGTCGGCAGGTAAATTTACTGGTTATTCTTGTTCTGTTTGTTTTTATTTATTTATTTTTTTTACTCTTACTCTTTGTTTGTTTTTAACATGTTCAAAATAAAGATCAATAAAGACCAATCAATCATGTGCCACTTTCTGGTGTGACCAGGCCTTTACTGTGGCAACTGAAATACTGACACGTGAATTACTTTCATTCTCACATTTTATTTTTGCCCAAAGGGAAGCACATCAGCAGCATAAATGGCAGCATCAACTTAAACAGGCATACGGTGCATGCTTCACATGATTCACCCGTCATGCACCTTAACTGGATAAGCTGGACCTGTTTTAGAAGATATTCGGTCTGATGAGTGCCAAAGCTGATGGACGTCATATTCTAAATGCATTAGATAAGATGCAAAAAAAATCTAGGCCATCTTGATTGCTATAGAAAGCGAAATCGTGGTGCTTTGAGTAGCTCAGTGTTTCACTAAATAACCCAATAACCACACATGAAAGATACAAATGGATGCATCGATATTGAAGCGGTTATATTTTGTTGTCATATATGCAAATAAATATTGTTTGACAAAAACTTTGTTTTGTGTGAAAATATCCAAGTGTCTCCACGTGATGTTTCTTGTTTATTTGTCAGAGCCACATGTTTCTGTGAGCAATCTGCCTTTAAATAGAGCCTGTATATATGTCTGTTCATATATAGCTCCACAGGCTGCCTGTCTGAATGTGTTGCGTTGCATTGTAGCCTACAGACTGTGGCAACAGACAGGACCGTGTGTCTCACAGGTTGCAGGTGACTCCCTGAATGTCCTCTGCTCTGCAGTACGGTAGCTTGCAGATATTTTTAGCTAGTGAGCCTCGACACACATTAAGTATGTGACATGTTGTTTATTCTAGTGTTCAACAAAATCTACCAAAAAAAGAGGAAATTCTACTTGTTGCAAACGGCAATCAACAAAATTATTATTATTCATCAGTCAACAGATAATTAGTCAGCAGCTATTGTGATAAAAAATACTGGACAAAACCAGCAGCTTAAAGATGTCAGTCTGGGCTCTAAGATAGTGAGGGGCATCTTTTCCACTGGACAATTAATTGAATTTTGTTTCCAATTACAATTTTGGCTACCAAACGAAAACTGAATCATTGTGCCGCATTCCGTTTCACAATGATGCTCGTTTTGTCTTGTGTTGTAAATCCAGCGCACCCCTTTCCTTTACAGCGGTGTGCTTTCACCGAGTTACTGACTGGAATATGTTGAATATAGTTTACCAAAATGTATGCTGTATTTTTAGGAGTTTTCAGTAGGTTGTGGCAGTGCACAACAGCATATTTGATCTAATTCATTTTAATAGAATTTATTTTAATTTTTTATAAATTTATATTTACATATTATTTATTTATTTATTTATTTTTAACTTTTTTTTTCCAGTTGAAATATATTTCAAGTTCAAGAAAATCCACTGTTTGTAAAGTTAAATAATAAATGCATGTTTCCAAAGTCATGTCAAATAATTGCAATTTCAATATTAACCAAAATAATCATGATTATGATTTTTGCCATAATCGAGCAGCCCCATACCGTAGTCTAAATAATAAAAAGATTAATTGAGAAAATAATCAGCAGACTTCTGAATGAGGAAAATAATAGTTAGTTGCAGCCCTATAGTACTAGGTTATTATGAGGAGGTGCTGTGTAAGACTACATTTAATAATTTGAAAAAAAATTAAATAAATGTGTACATGCATTTCTCAACTATAACCATTACTTCTGTAACTTTGCTTTTATTTTGAAGGACATAAAGATGGCTTAATACAGCTGTTAGCGAAACGCTGCCTGGGTGATGTAAGGTGAGGAAACATAAATAAAATGCTTTATGTGTCTCTTCAGATCTTCTCAGTTATAAAATGGGGTCTAGAAGCTGGTGGCTGCCGGCTCCTGTGTTTCACTTCTGATTAACTTGTATTAAGATTTGCAAATGCTTTATATGGCTGTAAGCCTTCATTAAGATGATGGCTGTTTTGTGTGTGTTGAATTTTGTTTTTTTTATCCCATCCCCTCAGGAACACACACAAAACAGCTGTTTACACACCACCCCTGTCAATTTAAATGGAAATGATGGAAAACAAATATTAGCATGTCTGGTTAGATAAACCTCTATTAAGGTGTTGGCTTATTTTCCTGCACTCTCCAAACTAACTCTGTCCTCCTCAGAGAGGACTGTGTTATTCTTGAGCTGCTGCAAGAAAATAAAAAGAGGGAGATAGTTGTCTCCACTGTTTTTTTGACAAAATGGTAATGGTTGCAATGGTTTATGTGCATATATGGAAAAATCTCAGCATGTGCAAGCCTTGCATATAGTCTCAGTATGGTTTAGTGTGGCAAATTCAAAGACGGAGCCATATTAATGGCTGAAGCAATATGTGCAGTATAGGGTAGTTTGATATTAGTATTTGATTTGAGCATTTGATATGATATTACATGATGTTTCCCTTTATTTGTGCATCTAGCAGGAGTGCAAACTGCAAAAATAAAGCCGGCACTGATTTAGTTTTCAATCACGTGTCCTCATTGTCTGCACTTGTCAATGTGGTACTACATTTATTTATTTATTCTGATAAACTTTATCTTATACAATAAGGTTTTCTTTTTGTTTCCATTTCCACCAGTTTCCTAGTATTTCATCGTTATTTAGATATTATGAATGTATTAGATTATTGTTCATTTCACGTTAATGTCACACAACAACAAAAAATAACATGTTCTTGCAGAATAAAATATCACTGAGTAAAATGTAGTATTTTTTAAAAGAATGAACAATGGGAAGTATGTATATACTGGGCCCTATTTTGATCGTGCAACGACAAGGGCTAATTGGTCTTGCCCCTACCGGAGACAGGAAATACGACGCACAGGAGGATTTCCGTCCTCATACTTAAATGTAATGGTCACAGTTTTAAACAAGTTATTAATGTTGTGAAAGAGTTGCAGTTTGGTTAGGTTTAGGCACCAATACTACTTGGTTAAGTTCAGAAAAAGAGTGTTTTGGGTTAAAATCAGTACATTTGTTATGTAACTTCACGTGCACACTTCCATGTGTACATGCATGACGTAATTACGCATGTGACATAGAACGTGATGTAGTTCCATTTGTTACCTAAAGTTAAAGTAATCCATCTAACACCCCTCCTGCCTGCCCTAAACGTACTTTCTCGGTCTACGGTTCTCGGTCTAGTTGACTAAGTGGTCTCCTGGGTGAAAGCATGGATGTATTACAAAACCTGGATACCAGATCCCAATATGGCGCCTATTCAGTTCAATGACAATTGCTCGCCTGGCACATACGCCAAAAAAGTTTCCAGGCTTCTGGGTTTACTTCCACGTTATGCAGCCCACTGAATATGCCCAGTAGTGTTTCTCCCGTCGTATCCAGGTTTTATTATACATCCATGGGTGAAAATCCTGCGTTTCTTGCTTTTTATACTACGTCACCTGACTTCCTGCTTTGCTCCCGTCATAACTACTACGGCCACTAGAGGTCGGCACCTTACAATAAAATGTAAATATGAGTGGTAATAACCTGCTTGCACACTACCTTTATCATAAAAGGACAAATGCTTTTAGAAAATGATTTGACCCTTTTGTACTTTTTTGTTGTATAAAGTTACAGAAATATGTTCAGTAAGAGCTCGGAAACTATAACATGTCGAAACAAGACTCGGTTGAAACCTAGTATGTGGCTGGACCGTGTATGGTCAATGTGCTTAGTTGTGGACACGTTGTTACCATAGACAGTATATAAAGATGGACAGCCTGACAGCTTCCCATAAGTGAGGCCAAAACATCTGGATCCCCCCTGGTGGCTGGCTACAGTATAGGTCATAAGCCCCGCCTCCTCCATTAGTAGATGGGACATGAGCCAAATTAAAAACTCAAAGTACACGTTCAATACATTTTTCCCACAGAAGGTTTCTGTCATTTTAGGTAGTTGTTATCACGCTGATGTTTGTTCAAGTGTTGTCCAAGTTTTAGTTAGTTATTTGATGCTATAAAAACGGGGTGAAACGTCATGATTGACAGCTGTTATTGACTCCTGATTGGTCGGGTGGGACTTCGATGCCGCCTGGTCGTTACTGCGCATACTCTGGTTACAAAATTCCAAGATGGCGGCGCCTGTATCTGGGATAATTTGACTTCACTTTTGTACAGTGGGAGGAAGTGGAGACGTGTCGTCCATCTTTATATCCAGTCTATGGTTGTTACAGGGATGGTCAGTGTTGTCTATAATGTGTTTTTGTTTATATTTGTTTGTTGTGTACTGAACTGACTGTCGCGCTGAATCATTATGAAAGAGCAACAGCCAATGGAGAAGCTCCAACTCCTCTGACGTCATCAACCACATTGACCAATGGTGTAACTTCATCACTGACACCAACTCGGGAGCTCACTCAGCGACATACTTTCCCCTTTATAGGGCTGGCTCGCCACTTTGCTGCGCTCCAGCCTAAAAATATGCCTACCTTTGAAAATTCCACCACATAGCCCTCATGTCTGGAGTGACTTTTTACATTACTAACTTCCTGTAGGAGGCAAACTGAAAAGGTGTACTATTTAAAGTCACAGTGACATCTAGTGGACTTTTTTTTTTAGCATAACAAACCTAAACGGAATGGCAGAGATGGCTCAGTCAGGTTGAATTAAGTTCAATAAGTCAATAAGTCAATATTATTACACTATATTATATTGATTCACTTCCTGTTTGAGATGATCGCTGTTCGGGGAGGTTTAGAAATGTGAGCTGAAGTGCTGATGTCACTATGCAGAGGCCTTTCACACTGTTTAAACGTCAAAGCATGACGGCCCCTTGTAAAGGCCCTCGGCCCCCACTGCAGACACATTTAGGATGAAAAGTGGAGCTGCTGACACCAACTGAGACATCAACAGCAGTGTGTGTCACCGGCTGCCAGACACACACACACACACACACACACACACACACACACACACACACACACACACACACAACAACACGATAGATGATCATCCATCCCTCTAGTCTGGGAGACAGTGAGGGATTGCTGACTGACAGACGGAGCAGAGAAATTCTCTGATGGATGAGATAAGTGGGACAAGACCTCACACACACACACGCACGCACACGCACACACACACACACTGTGTCCGGGGGAATGTAGCTTGACAGGCAGCTGAGCAACAGGCCTCATACTGGAGGAATGCCAGGTTTTATGTTGTACATGCCACTGTCATACACTAAACTATGATTTTCATTAAACCGTGTGAATATCCAATCATACAGTCCAATCTAATAACGCCCAAACACACCATCCTGCTCTCCAGCAGTGAGGAGCAGCCTGCCTCAGTTGATTTCAGAAAGTGGCTGATTGCCGGGTCGACATGAAAAATTGCAGCCGACAAGCTCTCAGCACAGGCAGCCAATCACCGGGACATTTTTAAAACCTCTCCTCATTCTTTCACTGCGCTGATTGTCTCCGCGTGATGATTGATCCATGAGCACACGCTCAAGCCTGAGATGCAAATGCCAGAGTCGCATGAGCAAAATATAAAAGAGGGACATCTGGAGGGACCCGCAGAGAGGGTGAAAGAAGCCGAATCTGACACCTAAAAAACCTTCTGCTTATCTTCCTTCTTTTGTTTGTTGTATTATTCAAGCTGGTGCGCTCGCAAAGCACACAGCTGAGAGGAGAACATCCTCACTGGAAAATAAAAGAAAGGAGGTAAAACTGGAGAGCCGGTGCATTAAAGATGCAACTGTGCACAGATTAAACTGTATTAGATCATTTGTATAAGGAATGCACTGAGTGTTTAGGGACTGTATGAACATTATTAGCTGTAATTTTCTTTTCTTTTTTTTAATTGACTTTTCTGCAGAGATGGAAGCAAAGTCAGTACATCGAGTGCAGGAAGTAGCATGGTGTCTGTGACAGGAGGGAAAACAGAACAAAAAGTAAACATAAACAACCCACACTCCACCCATATTGGTCTTAGTCACGTACACACACGTACACACACACGTACACAGACACGTACACACGTACACACACGTACACACACACATACACAGACACGTACAGACACGTACAGACACGTACACACACACGTACACAGACATGTACACACACACGCACACAGACATGCACACACACACACACACACACACACACACAC
>JAOVVB010014693.1:0-16513 GCA_028570985.1 Heterobranchus longifilis | reverse complement strand
AAAGGAAACGAGGTGAGTCATTAAATGTGTACCAACGTTTCCGACACGAGGGAGCGTGCACGTGAATTTTCCCAGTCGGGACTCATTTTTCGGATTATTCCGACGTCACATGAATGCAGCACAAATGCGCAATCTCACAATGTTAACAAAAGTGAAAAATAGTTTGTGTATTGTGATTGGGATCCGCTCCAAAAAGTAATGAGTTCTTTCTTGGCCCACGCTACAGTCTTCCACTAAGTTTCATGAAAATTTAGTTTTTCCGTAATCCTGCTGACAAACAAACAAACAGAAAACATAACCTTCTTGGCGGAGATAAAAAACACAGCGTTTGTTCCTATTCTCTAATACGACCCATATGAGCGTTTACTAAAATAGCACCCCTAGTGGTCGGAGTAAATACCACCCAAATTGAAGTTTTATTGTTAGGCGGCGCCCTCTAGTGATCGTAGATGATATTATAGCACCAGAAAGCAGGAAGTCATGTAACAGAGTGTTTAGTGTAAGAAACATGGAGGGGTCAAACACAGACAGGACTTTCACCCAAGAGACCGGTGTTCCTGTCGCATTTTAAAATAAAATTAAACAGAGAGTTATTTTTTAACTTAACGTAACAACAGCAACTACGTCACGCAGAACGTCACATGACGCAGATGCACGGAAATGATTTAATGACTCAAATATAGTGATTTTTAACACAAACCACAACCTTTTTTATAACCAAGTTGTTTTGTTGCTGAAAGCTAAACCTTCTGCAACAACGTCCGTGAGTTTAGACGCTGGAATCTTCTGTTTTCATTGCGCAAGTATTCCCGACGCTCGCTGCAGAAGTTCAGATATTTCAACTCACGCATGAGTGAATTCACGCGATTCGTGCATCATCGTGCCGCACAATTCGCATCATTCGTGCCGCCCGATCGGAACTCTAATCTCGTCTTTACATTGACTTTATATGTAATTCATTTGCACAAATTAATTTATTTGCACCCGGTGTGAACATACTGTAACAACGTTAACGGCATGTTTAAAACCATGAACGTAATGTTTCGGTATGAGAGCGTAAAACACTCATATGAGCTGTATTTACTCTGACCGCTAATTTAGTAAACACTCAGATGGGTCGTGTTACAGAGGAGGAACAAACAACAAATACAGTCACGGGTCAAAACAACCCCCTTGTGTTGTGGTGCATGGATACTGGGTAAAGTTAACCCATTGTTGTATTGGTACTATATTGATTTTTGGTGTAGAGTCAAAGCATGGCTCACTGCTAAAAGTTATAAAATGAATCAATAACCCTTTTCAAAGCAAGTCAGCAGTGAATATCTCAGGAAATGATTACAAAAGAATATCTAAAACGGGGACAAAGGATCATGTGAAGGTTTTCAGCGGCGAGGATCGACGGACTATTTAAGATTCTGGAAGTTTGAAAACACCTCATGCATTATAACTGAAGCACTACCCCGAGTTCCCTGAGTTTAATCCTTTCTGCAAGTGCTTCATCAACCTTCAGCTTTTTTGACAAGACAGAAGTTTCAGCATGTATGATTAATAAGATACAAATGTGCAACTGATATTTGATAAATGACTTTGGTTTCATATTCATGATGTACAATGAATATGCAGCACCAGGGGCTTAGGCCTACTTGATTGATCAAATGTATTCCATTCATCACGTATTTTTGCTTAATTAGCATATTTGAAGCAACACCATTAGCAGTGGAGGACTATGGGCTATTTGGAAGATATGATGTATGTAGGAGAGCAGACATACATGCATTCCTCTTTGTCTTGTATGAGCTCACATTCTCAGGAGGCTGAATTCCATATAAATCATATTTTACAGCTTATTATTTAAAAAAAAAAAAGAAAGAAGAGGTGCAGCATTTAGGTACATCGTTTATCACTGCTTTTATGTTCCAAGTATTTGCTCCTTGAAAATAATATCATATCAGTAAATCTGCAGTAGCACAATGCAGGTAAAAGGACAAATGTTGGAGATATCTGCGTGAAAAGGAACGGAGAGAGACGTAATGCTCTTTCTGGGATATTTCTCAGAGGGGACGTAATAACCTGAGGACTTTGGGGAGAATAAATGGGAGAAAAGGGAGTTAGGATGTGGGTCATTATAGCTATAAGTTCTAAAGCCCTTCATTAAACACATGAGCTAGTCATTACCCGGCTGCTGTGTGATGAACATTTGGGAGCCTCCTCCCCCTCCTCCTCTGGTTTACAGGCCAGATGATGCAGAGAATCCGTGCTCGTCTGGCACAGGGGCGAAGCAAAGTCAGGCACAGTGTAAATGTTTTGTGTGTATCCAAGCAGGCAAATTCTGATGCACATTTGCCCTATTACAGCACATCAGCATCAGGGAGACGCACGCCAGTGCAAGCAAGGAGCGTATACACTTATCATTATTTGATAGCATGTTTAATGACAGATTGACAAAGGATCTGCAAATGCGAGCTGGCGTCTATTTTGCTAAGGTCGGGTTTCACTGCGTCTGCAACGCAAGTGTACTTATATGCATAATTTGATTTTTCAACTAAGCTATTAGAACTTATTAAAACTGTTTTAGGAAGTAACTCCAAAAATATGTGAGCACTTCAGACAGAGAGAGATGTCTCTGAAGCTTTTTTTGGAGGTTTAATTTCAATTTCACAGCTAGCTAAATCAATGATGCTAACAGTGAGAATAATAAATCATATATGTGCAGGCTTTTTGATTGGCTCCACTACATTTAGGCCCTGTCTACATGTGTATGCAGGGTTTTCTCTATCATTATAGTGTATAGGTGCAGCAGCCTGCAGCCGATTTGGGCAGCACCTAACAAATGAATGACTTGAAGCTTTTTGGATGTTTGTTACCTGCTCTAGACTTTCCTAATTTCTGTACACAGATATGATAATGATAATGGTCCAAAATGATGTGAAATTGCATCATTTTAATTAGAAAACGTAAAATGTTCTCAGGGGAGCACCCCTAAAACCTGCACCAAATACACACACCTGAATCTTCCAGAAACTTATGGAAAACGCTGATATGGATAGTTTCAAAAATTGATATTTTTCTCCTCACCGCTCACCCAGTGCAAGGCTCAAAAGAAATTAAAAAATGTAACAAGAAGAAGCATCCACACACTCAAATCTGTGGAAAGATGGTGTTTTAATGGTAGCAAGCTTTCGGCCAGAGGCCTTCTTCAAGGCAGAGACAAAAACGTCTCCTCCGTATTAAAATAAATCTCACACGACTGAATAAATATCTCCGTCCAAACTACAGCGCAAAAATGACTCCTAATGCTGATGATTCTGATGCTCTGTGAGCTTGTTTTCCTTCTGCGGTATTAACAAATCAAACAATAGTAAAAATAGCTAATTATCTATTTCTTTATGCATATTTGATATGTATGTATTGAACATCTTTCTGGTGCACGGCCCGAGGTGTTGTGGTGAAACTGAAATGTGACTCGTGTGGACTGATGACGAGGTGAAGTTGCTGCTTGCTGGTAGCCGAGTAGCCGGAGCCGTTGTTGTTTTTGGCGTGTGCTCATCACACAAAGCAACAATGGGCATGCACGAGGTGAGGAGATGACGTCATTGTTTCCCAAACTCTCAGTTTCACAGGTTTACATGTATCCACAGCAACAGTAGTTTTGAAAACAATCTGCAGAATGCATTTTAAAAAATCTGCGTTTCAGTGACGTAAGGAAAATATCAGTTTTCAAAAATATCCATATCGGTGTAGACGGGGCCTTAGAGTGATTTCTTTAAGAGTAAAGGTCTGAGATGTGACTTTAAACTACATTTTCTCTTTTAATTTTTATCTTTCTTTTATTGACAGGTAGAGCTGCAACGGTTAGTTGATTGACAGAAACATAATCGGCAACTATTTTGATAACTGATTCATTTTTAAAGTTATTTTTACTGTAAAAATGGCAGAAAATGCTGTTTTCAGCCTCTCAGATATCGAGATTTCCTGCTTTTCTCTGTTTCATATCATATTTAACTGAATATCTTTGTGTTTGGACAAAACAAGACATTTAAAGACCTTGGACTCTGAGAAACTGGGGTGGACATTTTTCCACTATTTTCTGACATGTTATAAACAAAACAATGAATTGGGATTCATCGATAATGAAAATAATCATTGCAGACATATCGAGAGGAATCATACCAGCGGTACACATACAGTCAAGCTTTATCACCATGTAACTGCTGATTGTTCTGCTCATGTTGAGTACTGCAACAAAACACACATGTTCACTATTTTCTATGAACTGTGTCCAAGTATGAGCAGGTTACTGTGCTTCATATCTCATAATCAATCAGTTTAAAACCAAGAGTGTGTGTGTGTGTGTGTGTGTGTGTGTGTGTGTGTGTGTGCGTGTGTGTGTGTGTTTGCAGGAAGCTGACTGTGTTCTGTAATTAGCCATGACATGTTAGATATACGGTGCGATTAACTGTGTTAATATGCAAACATCCAAAATGAATTAATATAAAGCATCAAAAGAATTATGGGTTTATTTCACTTAATTACCTGCGATGTGTTACCTGAAGTATATCAGTATTTAATAACTCAGGAGTTCCTGTTAGAGAGAGACTGAGCGCATTATGTTTACTTGAAAAAAACAGCTGATGTGTATTTTGATTTTCCACCCACCACAGTTTAAATGATCGCTGATTACATGATAAGAATCGTGTTAGCCTTATAAAGTTTACTTTAAATTTAGATTACAGCCATTTAGCATTTTCGTGTGCTAACAATAAATCCCACATTGACTTTGACTTATTAGAGCAAATTATGGTCAGAGACAACTAATTTCCTTCTGTGATTCTACTGATGAGAGCATTTTTCTTTGGTTAGCCTCGTATCTCTGCTGTGCTGAGTCCTCAATATGTATATATATATATATATATATATATTTATGCACTGAAAAAATATTTCTACATATGGGAATTGCTGTGGAAAAGTCAAAATGAAATAAATGCTCAATAAAAATGAAAGATTCTGTGTTGCATGTCCTCTTTTGCTTCACTTTAAGAGACACTACAGGTAAAAACAGGTTTTCATGCACTCAGAAATTTTGATATTTTGGGCTATTTTGCTTCCATAACATAACACAGTCTTCTTTCAGACTAGTTAAAAGAAAACATCCAGAATACACACATAGGTGTTTATTTTACTACACTTTTTGTTTATTTGTGTCTGTAGATTTCTCAGAAATTCACCAAAAGTTAGCATTAGATAATGCCTCATTTGCATATTTAAACACAACGTTTCAGAAAACTTGTAATACAAAAACAATTGTCTTAATGTAAGTAATCAACTGGAGAAGTTTCATGGTGAAATCTATTAGCTGATTTTTTTTTTCACCTGTAATGTTGCAAAACTTATGGAATATCTTTAAAGGACGTTTTCTCAAAGTGAGTTTTTTTCCCCTCAAACTCTGAAATCTGCACTACTTCAGTAGCACTTACACACCAAGCTTTCCACTTTCATTCCTGTCTATATTCTGATGTTTTTTTACACAAGGCTTTGATCATATATCATTCATAGCCTAACTTATAGAACATGTTATTCCTAAAAACATGGTGAAAATTGATTTTTTTTTCTCTTCATGGCTGTGTTTTCTGATTTATGGAGTGATAATAAGAGAAATTCAAACTCCCCTCTGTAAAAAAACATTGACTCTAATATGTCATCAAAATGAAACAAGAATTTTGAACCTGGCTTTATCCAATGTTCACATTTCTGTTCTGGAAAAGTGTGCAAATTAGCACATATTTAATTACATAATGCCTCATTTGCATATTTAAACATACAATTTCAGAAAACTTGTAATACAAAAAAGAATTGTCTTAATGTACGTAATCAACTGGGGAAGTTTCATGCTGATATCTATTAGATAATATTTTTACTGTATTGACCTGTAGTGCCTCCCGTTAATAAAAACAATAATAATATATTTTTCTCCCTGCAGAGCATTCTGCAGCATCTTTAGGACAACGCTTGCTTCCGTTAAGAATAAGTTGCTCCTCTAAAACATAATGGCCCTACAGACAAATCACAGATCCATCGGCGAAGAAAGGCACTAAATAATTTATAGCTTTAATCTGCTCACTGAGGTGTGTGATCTTTGACAGTAATTATAAATGCAGGGAGAAATTATAGCTGAATACTTTAACTGCATTAGGAGTCATCTGATGAACAACGTGATTGCCTGCTCATTTCCAACAATAGGGGGCAAGTCGGTGTCACAGCATTCAAATCACCACAGTGCCCATGTGCTTTTTCCCATTTGCCATCAAATGTCAGTTGGCCGTTATAAAACAGAGATTTGATGGGTGGAGGTAATTGAGGACTTGATTGCTCGAAAAAGAGATGAATTGCATAAAATGTTTATGAATTTAGAAGGCAATTATTTTTAATAGCCTTGAAATAATAGAGCTGGAGGAAATATGTTTAATTGTTATGATACCGTCTTGCAGCAACAGCAGCGGCGTTCGCAGGAAAGCAATAAAGTCTGACAAGAAGATGTATCTTTGAGGTGTATCTAAAAGTCATAAGGTAAAAAAAACAAAACAACAACAACAACAGAATGCAGTGTAGTGTACAGTACGAGGGTGTTGTCCTTTGTTGCACTGAGGTTCTCCGTGGATTTAAAAACGTGTCATCGACGATTGTGGATTTAAAGATGAGATACGTTTTATTTTATGGGTCTGTAATTTATGAATATTTTCCTGATAATTTCCATAGAAGTTTGCTGGAATTAACTATGTAATTTGGTATTAATTACACGGAAAAATGTTTGTTTTTTTCATGTAAGAAAGGTTCAATTTACACCAAAGTAAATGAAGAGTTCATTTGCAAAAACAGATATGTCATTCTTGTCAAAATGAATAAACCAACACCAGATTAAAAAAAAACTGGATTTATGAATATCAAAATATTTTTGAGATATCTTATCAAAACAGCCAAACACTCATTTGATTGATATTCCCAGGACTGGACATTAAAAAACATAATTTATGAAAATGTAAATATTTTTGAGATATCTTATCAAAACAACCAAACACCCATGAGATTGATATTTCCTGGATTGGACATAAAAAAAATAAAAAACATGCT
Source organism: Heterobranchus longifilis (assembly GCA_028570985.1). NCBI lineage: Eukaryota > Metazoa > Chordata > Actinopteri > Siluriformes > Clariidae > Heterobranchus > Heterobranchus longifilis. Next base: position 9,388 of record JAOVVB010014693.1, on the reverse strand, counting down.
TTATGAAAATCAAAATATTTTGAGATATCTTATCAGAACAATGAAACACCAGTTTGATTTATATTCTGTGGATTGGACATTTAAAAAAAATAAAAAAATAAAACATGATTTAGGAAAATAAATAAAAACGGAGATATCAGTTTTTGCAAATGAACCTTTCAAGAATCAATTAATTATTAATTTATTATAGGTAATTTTATGCTCCATATATGTTGAATTGTATGTTTGCCTGTAGACCTGCTGTGCACTAAAATACTCTTTAGATTTAGAAATTAATTGTATTCTATTTTCCCTAAATTTTCCCTAAACGTCCAAAGAAATTATCAAGAAATTACCTAATAATTCAATTTCAGTTTCCAATAATTGCATACCTAGAAAATGTCATATTAAGTAGAGTGTGTTGGTATAATATATATATTTATTGTCCATCATTTCATCAGTTGGTCAGTGTACAACACTGATCTCAGTGATGAGCACAACATCTTAATCATTTTAAAAACAAAGAGGAAATTAAAAAAAAAAAAAGATGTACAAGCTGTTATCAAATGTTAACTCTTTATTTGAATAAGTAAAAAAAGGTGCAGGTATCACAGGTATCATCTGTCTTGCTGTTATCCTTGTTGCATGAAACGCACTGTTGTTTTTTTCTTCTTCTTCTTCTAAAATATATTTACATGTGAAATATCCTTGTTTCCAAACCTTCTAATTATTTTTGAGTCATGTACAGAATCCGAGTCTAAACTGGTGATTAAACATTTATTAAAGTGCTTTTTTTTTCTCTTCTATCATTGCAACACAAAACATCTTTACATAGCAATACACTGTACAGGTCTGCATGTGTGTTTATCGTGTGTCGGGCTACCTGTTTCAACAGCTGCACGTTTATGCAGGTGTACTGTATCACAGAAGTACAATTAGTTCATTATTTTGTCTTTGAAATACAATTGAAACTTGACATATCATACAAATAAATAGTAGTCATAGCCAGGGCTATTGCATGCAAACATCAGCAATTATGTTTCTTCAAGCAGTAATACATTTCATTACTGGTGATGCATTTGAGCAGGGTGCAAAAAGTATCTCTTAGTGTTTCCTTATACAATTTCTAACCAGTGTGTCTTTGCCGTCCATGAAATGTTTGAAACGTCATAATGATGCACACTACACAACGCTAATTGAAAAAAAATGGTTGAAATATCTGACCCGTGTATTAAAATTAAAAAAAAGTGACAATAATATGAAAAACTACTCCTTGTCCATTTCCACATATTGTGAATGGTTGTCGGGGGATTTGCTGTGAGTTTTACTCAAATGGAGTTTGACCGCGTGATTGCTCGCAAATGTCCGACAGCAGAGCTTACATTTGAACTTTGAGTCAATGTCCTCGTCCGTGACGAGAGCCTCCGTGGCTCGGACACTGAGGGCCTTCGACAGTTCTGGCTCCTCTACCTTCGTCTGGTGCTCTACGGGCATTTTGCACATGTCTTTGATTTGGAACCCGAGGTGGGACTCCAGGTGGGAAATGAACGCGGCCGGCGACCTAAACTGGGACGCGCAGTCATTGCAGTAGAAGATCGGGTGCCCGGTGTCCATGCTCTTCAGAAATTTGGTCCCTCCGGTTTTCCGCAGTTGGTATTTTACGTTTGCTAACCAATGGCTTATGGTGGTCATGGACAATCCGGTGAACTTGGAAATGTGCATCCGTTCCTGAGGGCCGAGGTCCGCGAGTAAGTACTTCCCCTCCGAGGTCTGGAAGAGGCTGGACGCAAACTGACCTTGCAGGATGAGGAGGTGGCGCGGATTCCAGTTTGACTGTCTACCTTTACGCTTGTGGACGGAGTACACGTCGGCAGACACGTCCTCGAAGCGCCTGACGTCCGATTCCAGTTTCATGGTCGGGATCCTCGACGGCAGGGAGGGTTTTGGCGTTGTGGCTTTTGGAAGAACTTTTACCATATCCGCGATGTCGGACAGAGCGTATTTCTGCGGCATCGGGGTGGACGGCTGGAGTAGCGAGGAACTCGGCTTGCTGTTTTTAGATTTCGTCAGGTCTATCGGTTGGTCGTCACTAACGAAGACAAAGGGGTTATCGGGCCTTTTTCTTATAGCATTTCCAAGCATTAAAGCGGGTTTCTCGCTGCTGCGGTTAATGTCAGCGAAAATAGACTTGGTGTGAGCAGATAGTTTATCTACTCTGGAGTTATTGGGCTTATTTGCTTTGCCCAGATGATTGTTCAGAACTGACTGCAGTGCACTAAGAGGGTTTATGCCAAGTAGAGTTGGAGTGTCACCGAGAGGCTCTGAAGTAGTGCTGCGTCCATTGCTGGCAGAGGGGCTCGGTGTCTTGCCTCTGTCAGAGAAATCTGGGCTCAACTTCCCTTTGATCACTTCACTCCCTTCATTCATACAGTCTGCATCAAGCTTTGAAGAGGAAGAGGAATCATCCTGACAATCGCTGTCATCGTTCTCCAGCAGATCAAACTTAATATTCTGACTTTCTTTACCATCGCTAATGCCAACCTTTTCTTTTTTGATGTCCACATTTTGATGCTGTCCCTGGGGAGCCTCAACTCCCACAGCACCCGGGTATAGCTTCCCCTTTGGGGCGATCGGTCTCAGCTTGTGGTTAAATGTCTGCTTTAGCTGAGTCGGGGGAGATGCAGAGAGAGGGGCGCTTTTGATGATGCCGGAGAGCTGATAGGCAGCGTGAATGCTCGGATAGGCACTCCAGCTTGGTGTCCCTGTTTGAGCTTTATTGATGGCAGAGGCCACTGTGTTGGCTAAAGATTTAAGAATGTCCCCTCCTCCTCCTGAGTCCTGTTCAAGATCCTCCTCACGGAGATAAGGGTACTTAAAAGCCCCATTGCCTGCCTTTTGATCCTCACTCTCTTGCTTGTCATCTTTAGCTTCAGTTTCTTCCATTTTGTCTGATGTACCTCCCCCCTGGCTATCCTTCTCACTGCTCCCGGGGGAAGGATTTTTTGGAGAAACCTTTTCTCCCTCAGTGTCACTGGCAGCAGGCTCAGCTAAACCCTGGATCTTTTCTATGGCCAGGGGGTCAAGCGCTAACTGTTTACCCTTTTTAGAGGCCGAGTTTGTGACTTTGATGAAGTGTCCGGTAACCATCATGTGTGTGGTGAGTTGCTGAAGAGTGTCATGGGAGCTTCCGCACTCCATGCATTTAAGAATCTGAGACTTGCACGTCTCAAACTGCCAAGTGTAACTCGCTCCGTTCTGATAGCCGTAGCGATTATTGTTAGCGTTTGAAATGGCGGCGGCCCGCTGTGCCTCAGTGTAGCCAGATAAACCGGTCGTAGAGTCAGGGGAGCAAGGCCTCACCGTTTCAAAGGCCCGCTTCTTTGCTGGTGGCAACAATTTGGGCGTGATTACTGGGATTGGCTCTTTTAAAGGCACCTTTTGGTAATGCTTAGTTTTAATCATATGGACGCTCAAATCCTGGAGCGAGTCAAAAGAGTGGCCACAGAACATGCACTTCAAAACTTTCTGCGCGTCCTCTTTTCCTTCCATATCTTGCAAATTTCGTTTCCTAGATTTAGAGGACGAGGCAGAGGAATTGCTCTGTTTGCTGTGGTTGTTGTCCTGGTAGTGTCCGCTCTTGTTCATGTGGACCGTCAGCTCCACAAGAGTGTCATAAGCTGCGCTACAATCCTTACAGCGAAATCGGCTGGCTCCCGTGAACACCGAGCCACAGGGTTTGGTGGTTTGCCTGTACAGGTGGACAGAGCTAAAGAGGTTGGGTTTGGATGCAGGCTTTGGGGAGAGCGTCTGCTGCAAGGTCTTGGAGAGCGCATCCTGGTGCCAGTCAAACTCACTCTTGGCGCTTCCGTTGGTGCTGTCACAGTTGGCTTTGCTGGTGTTTTTGCCAATTTTCAAGTCCATCCCTATCCCCGTCCAGTAGGAATCCGAGAGAAAGTTTGCATAGGCTGCCCTCATCTTCTCCAAGCTGCCGCCCGTCTCCTCTTTGTGTTTGGAGCCGCGGCTCTCGTCATCCCTCTGGCTCTCAGGTGGAGAGGAGGTTTTGAAGTCCGAGAGTCTGTCACTGGTGTCGCTAAGGCGCGACTCCAACTCGGCCTCTTGATTGGAAAGGACACTGACGGGAGAGTTCTGGTTGCTGTAAGTGTTGGTGCTCTTGTTGTCGAGCTCTCTGTCCTCGGACACTTTGGGGCTGGTCTTCTCCGAGCACTCCTCTTCAGTTTGAGTGTCGTTCTCGGCGTCTTCCTCGGGGATGGGATCCTGAAGAACACCGTCTTCATCAGGCATGTACACTAGAAAAAGAAGAGGTGGAGATTAATGACTGAAATCAAACCATATAAGAGCAGTTAATGAATTTAATTTCCAAGGTACAATATTTAGAAAATCCACATTACAGTACTAGGGTTCCTACAGCTTAAGGCAAGCTAGATTTAAGACTTTTTAAATGCCACTCGGAATTAAATTCAAGACCAATTTTACAACCTAAAATTGTAGCCGTACACCTGAATGTTGTTCAGAGATTTGTTGCTGCTGACCCTGGTGCTGGTATTGGAGATGGGGGTGGAGGCAGTTGTGGTGTAGCCTAGTTTATTGTAGTGGGTATACTGTGGTGATCAAATATGAGTGTTGTTGGTTCAGCTATCCAGATCTATGTTAATGTGAAAGGCATTCAGTAAATTAGTTTTTTTAAATAGATGTTACCAGTTATTTTTAGATTTTACAATGCAACATCAGAAAAAATGTCATAAAATCCTATGTCTTACATTTGTAAGACTTTTGAAAGATTGATTTAAGATATTTTCACAGTATTTTTTATGATTCTGGTGGTTTCAGGGTACATTTTGCATAACTGGGCCTATAGGTTTATAGTGGCTTATTCTACAGATGCCGGTGTAATTTTCTAAATGTACAATTATTAGTGTTACAAATTGTTCATGTGTCACTAATTGTTATGTGCCACAGTGTTTTGCCCTGTTAAAGAGAGTTAGTTGTGGGTTATTAATTGTTGAGTTAAAAGTTATAACTGTTAGTAAGAAGGGGACGCAATTAATAGGGGTCTCCTCTCCAAACACTCACAGCTCGCCCCGACCGCAGCGCTCTTATGTCGTGTACACACTGGACGTGAATAAATTAATTCGCGCAAATGAATTACATATAAAGTCAATGTAAAGACGTGATTGAACCCAAGTTCCAGTCGAGCGATGTGAATGAGAATAATGCGAATGGCGTGGCGCGATGAAGCGACGAGTTGAAAAATCGGAACTTCCGTGGTGAGCGACGCAAGTAAGTCAAACAACAGGAGATTCCAGCATCCAAACTCGCGCAAATTAAGCGAGTAGATTATTTTATTAGCGTCCGGTGTGTACACGACATTAGAGGCAAACAATATTATATATTTAGCTGCTTATTGAAAACTTAAGCCAGGGATATACTTGCTTTTAAATACACATACATGAACGCATGATGCTGCCTCGTGTATTCTGCGTCTGTTTTTGTCCGTTCATTGTGCACGTATTTCTGGCTTTACAGAAACGGTTTCAGCTGTGCACTGGTATATGAAAGAAAATCATTTCATAGGGGAAATTTAAAAAAAAAAAAAAAGGAATACCAGTTCCTCAGGTATGCCAGCCAGCACTATTAAGGCCTTATTTCTTTAGATTAATACCTTTTTTTTAAGAATCCACGGGAACCCTGATTAATTTTTTGGTGAGAAGTCACAGAAGCCATTTAAGACAACATGATGGCGGCTGCTTTGTGCCCTGGGAGGTTGCAGAGTATAGCTGGACATAATGTCTTTACTAACAGACTGCTGCTGGTGTAACAGCACCATGTGATTCACGACAGGCCATTGACTTAGTGCTGTGTCCAAGGTTTTTCTGGCCTCAAGTTGAGATGTTTACAACAATCATTGGCCACTGAGTGACAAAAGGAAATTGATTCTTCTGGGGCCCGCTAAGTGTTATTGTAAATGACCTATTCCATAGTGATTATGGATGTCTCAAAACTGCAATGAAAATGTAAGCCTTCTGTTCTGGATAAAATCTCAGTTTCCCTGAAGCCAAATGTGAGGAATGTCTAAACACAAACTCGGATATTTTAATGTCCCGCATTGCTCTATCAATAAATTAAAAGGCACGGCTGGAAAAAAAAAGATGAGAAAACATAACTTCGGAAGACACGAAGCCATTTAGCAAAATAAAAATATGTTGCAAATGTGATGGTTGATGAAGATGCTGATCATGCTGTTGGAAAAGCTGATTCAATTATCAGTGTTAAAACTAGACGAAAAAAAATCTAAAAATTACTGGCAATCTGTCACGTCATTATATTTTCCCTGACAGTCTCATAAACAGCAATTACTTCTTTCATTATTCACCTGTTCATTCTCCCAACTCATAGAGCACAAACATTATTGCTTCAATTAACAGATAATTAAACAACAGTATTTCTAATTGACATATTTCCCATCATCCAATTAGTGGAAACTCTGACTCAGCATAGAAGGTTTTTCGACGTGGCTGCAGGGTCTGCTCGACATAATTTGAACACAGAAGATTAAGGCTTTGTGCAAGTATGTGGATATTTTTGTAAATGGATTTCTTCCAATATGATTTGGCCTCATTCACATGTAAACAGAGTTTTACGTCACTAAAACTGAGGTTTTTTAAAAATGCTTTCTAAGGTGAAGATTTTCCAAAACTCGTGAAAAAATGTAAACCTGGAGATTTTGGGAAACGATGACATCATCTCCTCAATTCGTGCATGCCCATTGTTGCTTTGTGTAATGAGCAGGCACCAGAAATAACAACAACAAAGCCGGCTCGGCTACATGCTACATGCTAAGCTACCGGTAAGCGGTATGCTAAGCAGCAACTTCACTTTGCATCCGTCCACACGAGTCACATTTCGGTTTCGCCACAGCACCTTGGACCGTGTACCAAAAAGGTAAAGAAATAATTAGCTTCTATTGGTTTACTGTTGTCAGAGACAGAGGATAAACTGAGACCCCCCATCTCAGAGTCATTTCCTGTATCTGTGTCGTGTGTGTTTAGTTACAGCCCCGTCTCTTCAGGAGACTAGCAGCTGGTCTGAATGTATCGATTATTGATTCCAATGGGAGAAGTGAACGTGAACACAGATTATGATCGATCCATTCGCCCCATAATCACCAACATAAATATTGGACCCAGTTTTCACAAGAAGCCACATATCTCCTGAACAATCTGACACTAAAATTAAATTTTCCAGACGGACAGATCTTTGTTTGAGACCTTTTTCTGTCTCGCGAGATCTGACAATGCAGCTAAGCTAACGTCCGCGATTGCCACAGATTACTATTTTTTAATGCTAAAAAGCTGTTAGCTGTGATATCTAATGTTAGCAAAATAAAATATAAATAAATTGTGCAAATATAACTTTTCATCCATCCACCCACATGAAGTTTACTCCACTTTCAAATGAGGCCACGCCCACTGAGGAGACAGGAAGTGTGGACCGTTTCTTATCATTGGTGGAGCCTGTAGTGCCATATTTTTTATATATATCCATATAGATCTTTGCTATTGTTTAATCTGCTACTACATCTCTGGTATTTGACATACTGTTGACGTAGCCCCCTACTGGCCTGGCGAGCATTTGGAGTCGTTTATGCATTCTGGTGTGGACGGAGAAATTCATCAAAACGGAGGTCGTGTGGATTTTTTTTTTAACCGAGGAGAAAATATCAGTTTATAAAAATATCCATATACATGTAGACAGGGCCTAAAGTGTCCTTTCTGACAATAACTATTTCAGATTATTTAAAATCTAAACACCCAGCAACCCACACAACAATATCACAACCAATGTTTGCATATCTTTTGAAGACATCCTGCAATAAATGCAGTTTGTCAGTGTTGTCACATATCTGAGATATTTTCCGCCTCACAGTCATGCTGGAAAATGTGCATTTTGGGAGAGACGTGGCAGATGTGCTCTGAGTTAAATATGAATAGGACATAACAGCCCTGTCCAGGCACTTATGCATTTCATGTGGTTAATATTTCTCTCCTGAATAGAGGGCACTCCATGAGGGGGATGGCTAAAGCCGAGCACTCAGGAGTCCCACACTGGGCGGCCCATAGAATGTCTTCCCTTTTTTTTGCCTCCTGAAAATAAGACTTTTTTTTTATCAATATTTCACAAGTGCCTCAAGAGAAACCCTGGAGGTGAATTGCCTGCCAGCTAATGGATGGAGATGGGATTCGGACTTTCAAAACAAACATGGAGAATGGAGCCTCGTGAACAAGAGCCTGCACACACACACACGCGCGCGCACACACACACTCACACACCCCAAGAGCCCCAATGTGCTGTGACCTTGATCCACCGCAAGAGAGATGTTTTGATTGGCCAACCGAGATCGGTGATGGGCCTCCAAAACACCCTTGATGCTGAGGGAGAGAGTTGTCAAGAGCACAGAGGTATGTTTTATTTATAGCCGTATATATAGTATTCACAGTGAAGGAGAACACCGATGGCTATGACAAGCTCCGAGTTGATGTCCTCTCTCTTCAAAGTCGTCACTAAAACTGAAGGAAGAACGTACACCAAAGTGAACATTTTCCCGGGCCAGTGAGGGTTTAATAGAAATGTAAAGGCTATTCCCTGCATATTTTACGTCGCTTCAGATTCACCGATACATGCAGCTCGGCTTCAGCGAGCGGGGCTCCCGCAGCTTCTTAAAACATCGAATTCAAGGACCTTTCAAGGACTTTCCAGGCCCAGTTCCCTCAAATTCAAGGACTCAAGGAGTTTGAGACACGGATCAATGTTCATTACTGTTATAAAACTTTTTTTAGAATGAATGCCAGCAGGCTGGTGAGCGAAACTATGACGCAACTCTGTCTCCTACAAAATTACGTTCCCATAGCAACTAAACTGCAACGTCAGTTATGTTTCGCTGTTTTAAACACTTTGTTGATGTTGTGAATTGCTACAAAACTACTTTGTTAAGTTTCAGGCAACAAAACGACTTGGTTAGGTTTAAGAAAAGATTGTGGTTTTGGTTAAAATAAGTAAGTTTGTTACGTAAAAAACAAATATAATAACTACATTTGTTAGGTAAAGTTGATTTTTAGTTTCACACAGGACACGACCTCCGAAGTCTGTGTTTTTGTGATCCATCCACCCCGACCTACACACCACGCAGACTTTTGTAATACGTCAACAACAGTCATTTTTAGGACACCAGGCTGCTGCACTAAAATTATATTCTTGCACAAATAAATTATAAAAAAACAAGCCCTTTAAAGGACCCATGTCTATTTATTTCATAAACACTCAAGTCCTTGATTTTCTTCTCCTCAAATTCACAAACTGTCAAGGATTTCAAGGACCTCCCCTGTGTGTAAAA
>JAOVVB010014676.1:0-16513 GCA_028570985.1 Heterobranchus longifilis | reverse complement strand
TATAAAGATGGACGGCTTGGCAGCTCCTCAAAAGTGAAGCCAAAACATCTCGATCGCCCCCTGGTGGCTGGCTGCAGTATGGGTCATAAACCCCGCCCCCTCCATGTTAGCTGATGGGACATGAGCCAAACCAAAAAAAATCAAAGTACACGCCCAAAATTTTTTTCCCAAAGATGGTTTCTGTCATTTTAGGTAGTTCTTATCACACTATTTGTTCATGTTTCTGATGAGAACAAGATTTTTAATCTTGTTATTTAATGCTATAAAACAGGGTGAAAGGTCATGATTGACAGCTGTGACTGACTCACGATTGGTCGGGTGGGTGTATGGACGGGACTATGTGCAAGCTGGTTGCAAAATGACAAGATGGCAGCACCTGTATTCTGGATATTTTGGCTTCACTTTTGTACAGTGGAAGGAAGTAGAGATGCCTTGTCCATATTTCTATACAGTCCATGACAAGGATGCACATGCATGCATGTCAACACATGTGGCAACGCAACGCATTCTCATAAACGGGTCATATAATATCATACGTAAATGTATGCATAACAGTTCGTATGATATCATACATGTTTTCTGCAGTGTTTTCCACCGGTTTTAAACATACACGCGTTTCACCCATTTTAAACACAAGTGTGTTCCGCCCTCCGCTGTGTTTTCCGGCATCAGTAACGTCGTGATTAACGTTGTGAAACGGGACTACTTTGGTAGGTTTAAGCAACAAAAACACTTTGTTGAGTTTCCACAACAAAACAACTTGGTATGGTTAGTAAAGAAACACTGGGATTGCATTAAAATTCCTACTTCCTTGTTATAAATACAGCTGTCTCACACAAAAACAAACACTGGACCGCAGTTAGGTCGTGACGCAGGACCTGACGCCGGATGTCACATGACTAAGGAACAGAGTTTAAATATAACAACTTTTACTTTTATTTTCAAACTGTGTGATTGAGCCACCCACCCACAGCGTGTCTTTGTGTCTTTTAAACCACGACGCCTCACCTCCATGTTTAAACAACACTGGCTGCATACTGGTTTGATGACGCCTTACTGACTGGAGGGCACCGTCTACAAATACAACGTCATTTTGGCACATTGCAACATGGGCCTCATGTCTCACAATTACGTGGGTTATGTACGAATTACATGCATTACTTTTCGTAGTAATTGCTACGAAAAGGGAATGAGACCAGCCTGGGCAACGCGACACACATTCCTGCCGATGGTTTCACATTATTCGTGGCAGTAACAAACATACCAATGCACCAGAGAAGGCCTGGAATAAAAGTCGATGTAAACGATACAGGTTTGAAAATATTCAAAGAATTTACTTTACAACTGATTTATGAGGAAGGAAATGCATCCAACAAGTTTGTTAGGCCTCAAAGGTGCATGCATTTTGGTGGGTAACAGTTAATGTAAACATTAAACTACTTTGTTTAGAGGACACCTTTTAGTTAAGTTGAATAAAACTCAAAACCTCCTCCAAATCTTTCCACATTAAAAGCCTTCCAACTTTCTCCTTATTGGTAGGCTTTCAATTGAGAGTTTTTTGAGCGCCTGCTTTTTTTTTTTTTTTTAACTGAAAAGAAAAAGCTGACGGTAAAGAAGCACATGTGAGAGCTTTAAGGGGTTAAATGCGTGTTAAGATCAAATGCAAATGTTGTACTTGAGTGAAATATGTTTAACTTCAGAATCCGTCCTCTCGGGTGTCGAGTATCTCCTGGTTCCTAGCAAACACTGAACCACAGCAGCAACCCGACCCCTCTTTTGTCGCTTGGGGTAAAGTGGTAGCCGTTGACAGATTTGACATTTAGCTGGATTGTCAACAGAAGAAAGAGGGAAAAGGCTGGAGCAGCGATTTAGTTCTGATTTCTCAACCTTAAAAAATGACTCTGTTCCACGTGCAGGTGTGTAGGAATCATTGAAGGCGAGGAAATATTTTCACATGTAACAATTTATAAAGCAGAACTGGTCTCGAGATTTCCAGTAAAGTTGCAGTGGTGGGATTTTACGATGAGGAATCTTACTAAGTTTTGTGCGACTTTTGTTTTGCAGCATTGACATCTCCTATTTCTGATACATTTGAAACTTCCTTTAACTTAATGCGGTTGCCGGGTAATGTTACATCAACTCTTTTTCTTGCAAATAGTAGCACGTAGAAACACAATCCTTTCTGTGACCTTAGCCGTCATCACACCTTATTATATCTGTGCTCTTACACACTCAGTGATGGCCAACTGCACCTTGAACCTTAAACTCCCTGCCAAGTTATGTACGGCTTGTTTTAGGTTTCCTAATTGATGGCTTGATGTATTTATCATCCCTGCATGTCATGGCTGGTTTGGAGTCTCTCACAGAGTCTGTGTTGGGAGTGATTGAGTGGCCCTCTTCACTTTCAGTGTCTCAAATCACAGCCAGATGAAAATCTTATATCTCCAAAACAGCCAGCTTCCCAAGACTTGTAAAAAATTGGTTGTTTTTCTGATTGATGACAGGAGAAATCATTATGAATGTGTCTACGAGCCACGGCATGCACTGAACACACAGAGGACCATTGTAAAATTTCAACAGTATAATGAAATAAAATGTTATTTTGGAATTACAAGCATTTCCAAAGCTATCTTTCGAGGTGTTGTTCCGCTGTCTTGAGCTCCTTTCACTCGAGGGGAATGAATGACTGCCAAGCCGTGACAAGGCCAGATCTTTTTCCCAAACAAAGTGGCCACTTTGGGCAGGAATTTGACATGAGTGATAACCTCATCGCTCTCTCTCCCAACAACCTTTCTATTCATGAGATGTGAGCCGTGGACACTTGGGTTTGTGTTATTAGCCCCACAGCTACAGGGGGTTAATGATGCAAGCCAGTGAGGCAGTAAACACCACACAGGGGGAGACAGCGCTGCTAATCTGAAGGTTAAAGAATGCAAAGAGCACTGAAGATCATTTAGATTTTACCCATTCTGATTATTATTGATTGATTGTTCTTATAGATTCCTGCTTTTAATTCTTGGAATATTATTTGAGCACGAAAATAAACCACAGACTGCAAATTTAGATGATACTTAATTCTAGGCATGCTTTTAATTATAGCCAGCTATAGTGACGGAAATAAAGAAATAACACTTTCCCTTCACATAACTACTGTGGACACTGAGCAATGCTTTTGATTCAAACATTGATATATTGGTACTTAAAATCTAAATTCTGCATGAATATAGCTTGGCGGCACATTTGTAGTGTGGATCCAACATTTGGCAACACTTAGTAATGGTGATTTTACTGCCAACTGTCAAGCCCACCAGAAGTTTTTATGGTCAAGATCAATTTTGTCCTTATTGTCAACCTTTTTCCCAGTATTTCTTTGGCAACATCGTGTATTGACATTGCCTGAAATATAGCGCTGTACCTCAGACTTAATGCTGTGAATAACAAAAGTCTCTTTGAAGAGCGAGGCACTTAAACATGTAATATTCTGTCGCTCTCAATCAAAACAATAACAGCGGTCAGTTATTGTGATCTAAAAAGTGTATAAATATGGCTTAAAACAGGGTAAAAAGTAAATTCATGACTATTTTTTTATTACGACCCCTGACACATGCACAAAGGAGATGTGATGACGCAGACCGGTCTCATTCCCAACTCATCAAATACCGTCACTTTGTCATGACCCTCGGCGTCTGATAGCGACGCACAAGGCACCCTTTAGCGTGTGTATGAGACGCACACAGGGTTTTCAACTAACTGCAATGTAAACTCATCCGTGGCAATATTAGATGCTCGGAGCAAGTGCTCCTGATGTCATGTAACGTGTATTTAGAGTGAAAACACATGTAAGGGGGGCGGGACAAACACAAAACCAAAGGTCAATGTTGACAAATGTACTTATTATATCCCAAATCATGGTCTTTTTCCTAAACTTAACCAAGTAGCTGTGTTGCCTAAACATAAAGAAGTAGTTTTGTTTGTATTCATAATGTAAAGCACATGTCCCACATGTTAAAAACTGCGCCTGAGTGTCTTATTTTGACGTGTAGGGCTACCCATTGCATTCAATAGTGACGGCAAGGGGTCCCAACAGTGTATTAATTTGTGACGAGTTGGGAATGAGAACGTGTTGCATGACGCCATTGGCGTTCTGCTCATGCGACCAAAAGACACGGCGCGTGTTCTGATTAAAACACTTCTCTGCATTTTAACTTTGTTGGAAACATTTGGGATAATGTAAATACACAACTCAACAAAATATAAAGGTCTAGTTGTTTTTAGACATTTTAATGCGGAAATGTTACATAATATATCTTTAAGTATTGCACTGAAAACCAGCCATTATGCAGATGATTGTATGAGCAAATGCAGACAGGGATTCATTCTCAGGCTACATTTATTGATGTTCTCCACATTACTGTCTCACAAGATGTTTTGAAAAGAGGAGGCGAGGGCCGCCATTAAAGTCTCAATGTGATCTATTCTGTTATTTCACAGTGGCAATGAAAATCAGCGCATTAAGAAATAATGTGAAATCATTAAAAAGGATTGCGATAAGGCTTTAGTGAGATGTCAGACTTCAGTGCTCTAAGGACAACCTGTAAGAACGTTGAAATTGTTTTTCTCTTTCCTAATGCGAGGCTTTTCTCCTGATATGAATTAATGTGGATAGGATTCTCCCAGATAAATGTAAAGGTTGACCTGCAAACTCTTTTGAACTTAACTAAAATGAGACATTCACTGCACGTGATCTCAAGCCGCATGGCTTTTCTCATCTCCGGTCTCAACACATTCTCACTCCCAACTCACTTTTTAACGTGTTTTCTGCCCGTTTTAAGTACATGTGCCGGTCACGCTTGTAGACGTCATTAAGATTGTGATTAACATTGTAAAACAGGACTACTTTAGTAGGTATAGGCAACAAAAACATTTAGTTAGGTTTAGGCAACAAAACGACTTGGTATGGTTAGTAAAAAACACTGGGATTGCATTAAAATCCCTATTTCCGGGTTACAAAGACAGCTGTAAGAACAACATAATGTAGGGCGTGGCATGGGACGTCATGTAGGACGTGTGTATATTTAAGGTTGTATCTAACGCTTGTGACCAAGCGAAATGTTTCTGGAGGAGAAAGAGGGAGAGACGGTGACAGAGAGAGTGTGTATACCTGCCGAAGTGTCTAACTAAATTAATCTACTCACTTAATTTGTCCGAGTTTGGACGCTGTTTTCATCGTTTCCCGACGCTCGCCACAGAAGTTCAGATATTTCAACTCACGCTAAGGTGCGAATTTGCGTCATTTGCGTGTCATCACTCTGCGCAATTTGCATAATCGCGTCGCCCAATTTCTTTCATCCACGCCGCCTGACTGGATCTCGCGAGTTATCGCGTCTTCACATTGACTTTATGAGTAATTCATTAGTGCGAATGAATTCATCTGAACACGGCATTAGTGTGTTTTCACACCTGTAGTTTGTTTGTCTGCTTGGAATCAGTTGATGAGTTTGTAAACTTGGAGCGTTGGTTCGGTTTCTTTTCACACAGAAAAATCCAAGCGAACCAAAAATGCATCATTATAAATCACGTGAGAACGTTCTCATTGGTCAGATGTGTCAGGGGGCGGGAGCAAGAAAGTACATACAGGAAGAAGGTCCTGTGTTCTGGACTAATGCATGTTTCTAATGGATGTATAATAAGAACTTAAAATTGCGGGCTGCCGGCTGCTTCGCCAGGAGGACAGCGGATTCGCTTGTCTCCACAGACACAGTCTACAGTGTCTGCGGGAAACAGCAGGATCACAGTCATATTTATGGTCCTTTATGGTCTGATAAACAGTAAATTCATCCCGAGCCTCCTGCTACAGGAGCCGTTTAGCTCAAACTTGTGGAGTACAGCTGGGAGTTGGGTCGGATCGAGGTCGGATCACATTCTCACCACAAATGAACCGCACCGAGATCACTTCCTCAAGGTAGGGCTGCGCAATATCATATCTGGATAACGATATATATCAAGATATATGTTTTCTGGTAATTCAATAAATAGTCTATATTAAATAACCACACAGTAAAGCCTATTTCTGTATACTCCATGTTTTTTAAACAATATATTTATTAAAAGCTTACTTTTTTCCCCCACAACAAGACATACAATACAATCAATGCAAACAGCATCAGATGTCAATCCCCCCCTTTCCAAAATGTCCATTTTTAAGAATGAATCCATACTCCATGTTAGCAAAACTAACATGCTTCTGTCCCGCGTGCAAGGATCAGAACGTAAAGTGTCCTAAAATTTTGCCAACGCAGTTTTTTGACATTGCAACAGAAAAATATATACGATTGCCATTTTTATATCATTTTGACACTGTGCGTCGGGGTCCTGCATCACCCTGTCGGGGTTCTATTTGCAATAATGACCAGCTGGTTCTACATCATCCCTTACATATTGCCCAGCCCTACTTCAAGGAGGTCTCGGTCCGGTTGTTTTGGTCCACACCTGAGTGCGATTGCTGTGTTCACACGCCCAAATGAACCACACCAAGAGAGGAAAATGAACCAGGGTTTGATTTAACCGAAGTAAACAAGGCAAGTGTGAAAATACCCTAAGACTGTCATATGTCAGCTCCTGACGTGTTGACATGTTTGACACGACTGTAGAAAACAGAGCAAAGAGAAGGTGGAGGAACAGTGTGGAGGAAGACTGAACGCTTTCAGTTTGAAGAGTTCTCCTGAAGAAAAATATTCAGAGGAATATGAAACACACCTCTTTCTTCCTCTTCATGTTTACTCACTTTTCCTCTGTTCTTCCTGCCCACCCACCACAGTCTAGCAACACGTCTTTCACATCTTCTTCCCTACTGCTTATCTGTGACCTCATTCACCCTCCACACACACACACACACACATACACACAACAAATGTGTTTGGATGAAGGTGGATTGTTCAGCTCTCCCTTGTTGTGAGATAAGGTTGAATCTTTGTAATCAATACTCTGTTAAAACAGAGAGAGAATTTCAAATAGACACTGACTGGTTCAGCTATAAATGGAAGGATGGCTCATAATATCTTGATAATGTGAATAATAACTTTTCTGAAGAAAGTTACAAACTTCTTAGACAAATAACCAATGATCAAACAAATTAAATGAGTGGAAATATAAAATTAATGTAGTTAAAGGCCCTCTGTGTAACTTTAATTTCTGTTGATTTTAGAGGCCCCTTCGGACAAAGATTATAACAGTCCCAAGTAATGGTATGTCTTCATAATAAAAAACAAGATATAGCTCAGTAGGAAGGCGAACATTATAATGTTATAAGGCAGTTCCATAGTGTTGGAGCTAGAACGCTAAAAGCACAGTCCCCCTTTGTTTTGAGCCTGGGCCGTGGGATGTTTAAGAGCAATTTGTCTGCAGATCTGAGTAATGTTGGTGCAGGGTATGGGGTTAAAAGTTCAGAAATGTACACGGGTGCCATGCAGCACTTTGAATGTGATCAGGAGAATCTTAAACTCGATTCTAAAGTGGACCGGAAGCCAGAATGGGGGTAATACGTTCTCTTGGTCTAGTGTTGTAGTGTTGGTCAAAAATCTGGCTGCTGCACTCTGAACCAACTGAAGACGAGCAATTGCAGACTTGCTTAAACAAGAAAATAAAGAGTTACAATAGTTACAATTTGTTCTAATATGGTCTTAGGCAAAGCTGAATTAATTTTGGCAACATTTCTTAGTTGCAAAAAACAAGATTGAACCAACTTGTTAATGTGATGTTCAAAATTGAGGTTTTGATCAAACACAACACCAAGATTTCTAGCAGATGGTTTTATATTTCCTGCTAACTGCCCGAGGTGTGGACTAATACTATTTGAAACTTGGTCTGGGCCAATGACCAATATTTCTGTTTTGTTAATGATGCTCATGTCTTCTTCATGGGTAAGTCTGCAGTTACAGGGACAGGCCAAAAAACTGAAATCTCACAGAAACAAATGACATGGAGGTCTCTTGCTTGGGTGGGAATGAAAGAGGGGGAACTGAAGATGACACACATATACAATACATCTTATTCATGACCTGCAGGTGTAATCAGTAAAAAGTGGCACATACGCTCGAAGGGTGTGGTAGAACGCTGACGGTCTAGTTGAAATTAAGCTTCATATAGACCCCTTTTCTGTTCGTAAACATGATGACGTCTTCTTAGCTGGAGGCAGAAAGATTCCCTGAACGTGTAACACTGGATAGCAAGTTTTGCTGGCTTGTTTTTTAACAATGTCTGAAGAACATACAAGTTTCTCTGAACATGTATGGTCACTCACTCTCCGGGACCGCGAGGGTTAACATTATTTAGAAAAGTTCACATTAACATTGTAGAAAGGCAGAAGAGTTTCCTCTAACGATGTTAGCTAATTCACTAGTTATGAGAGAATTTGTGATTAGGTGAGCATGACAAACCTTACCTACAACAGAAAATACTTTTTTTTAACCTTACCTTATATGATGTGTGCAACAAACACAAGCATTTTTGATGATCACCTAATCCCATAGTGGGTGTGTAGTGTTGCAGCAGGCTCCGTGAACGGAGGGCCTGCACATACGGGCCTGTGTCCACATAGACTAACTTTTTATACAGTCTGTGTCCATAGTGTTTTTTTCTGGCAGCAGGGCGCTGGGGAGCGCCTCATCAAAAAAGTGCTGGCTGCATGTAGGTTTTGTATCTATGACATTATTAATAATAATAATAATAAAAAGAAGAAGAAGAAGATTTGAATAGGTGGGTTTTGAGTCCGGTTTTGAATGAGATTGAGAGTGAAAGATGGGATAAAAAAAACAGTATTTTTATTCATCTGGCTTGGCAGCAGCACCATTGTGAACTGGGCTTTTTTTTTTTTTAAAGAGTTTCGGTCAGATGTCACTGGCCAGAGTTATTGCTCACAAATACAGAATGAGCATTTTAGCTGCTGTGAAAGCTGTGGGGGACAAACTTCAAATGGCCTGTATAACATCCTGCTGACGCTCTGACTCCTCTTCACCTCACTCCGTGCTGCCCACTCAACTCACCATTGCATCTGCATGCAATAGACCAATAGAATTTTGTTTATGTATTCTGTCAGAGAACAGGGTAAAAGGGCACCGTAAACGAGCCAACATACAGAGTCTCAAGTAGGAAGTCCTGCTGTTTATCCTGTTGCTGCTTTTCACACTGTTCCACTGATGAAACTGCTTTCTACATCTTTTATCAGGAAGGTTGCTCTATCTATTGTGCTTTTAGAGGGTTCTCTCTCACACACACACACACAGACCTTGATCTGCCCACTTCCTTTGTCTTCAGCGATCACATTTTTATGCCTCCACGTCGGCATGGCCGGAGCCGTCCGTCCGTCCGTCCGTCCGTCCAAGGATGAACTGAATAGATTTTGGTCGTCAAAGGTCAAGGTCACTGTGACCTCACATAACATGTTTGGCCATAACAAAAGAATACATACTTTTATCATGACAAAGTTCCACACAAATGTCTAATAGGATAAAATTATGACAACTTCACTGTGACATCATAATGTTATGCAAAAAACGTTTTTCTGTCCATTGTTTCACACCATAACTCAGGAACAGGAGGGAAGCATTTGGTTGATTACTGAATTGGTGACACTAATCTGCTTGTTTGAATAGCCTACCGATTGATACAAAGAGAAACAAATTCTCCCCCAGAATAACTTATCTAAGCTATATTCAAACAATGACAAGAAAGATACTTAAGCATTATATTCTGATGCCCATTTTCGGAAGTGCCTGAATCACATGCTGCTTCACTTTCACCAAACAATGACTGCAGGTATTTACAGCTTAGGAAAGGCACACATACCTGAGAACAGCTCATATGTAAAACCCCCTCACATGAATCTTTATTACCGAGGTAATTGTTGGTGTGTTGTTTTGTGAGAACAGTGTGTGTTCAGGAAGGATGAGTGACAGGGTGTGGTAATAAAGACAAGCAGACAGGATGGAGGCAGCAGGAAAAGGAAATGGTTCAAGGTGACTGAGGGACAGAGGGACATCCACATGGTTTGGACTGATAAAAGAGGCCCACAGGTTTACATGAAATAACAACTGTCATTATTAAGGCCGTTACACACCAGGGACGTGACACATAAACAACACGAAAATGCAAAATAATTGGCGGCAAATATTTCGCATCAAAGCTATTCATACCGGCAATGATGCAAAGTTGCAACAATGATTCAATAAAAGGTTCGCAATTCACGCAGGCAGAGGAGCAACTACCGGGAGGCCATCTTTTTTTTTCCCCGAGGGACACATGACCCAGAGCAGCATCTGTCTGAGGACAGTTGTTAAACTACTGTAAGATAATATGAGTTTTCTTTTAGCTCGGGGTGAATTTGAGTTTCCTCTGGTAAACAGTTAACATGGTATATATGTCTCGGGCTTTTATTATGAAAGGTAAGAACAGAAGGAGTGGATCTCCTATACGCTGCCTTTAGGCTGAAAGCATGGAGATCAGGGTCCAAAATTAACTTTTTTGTCCACTGGCCAAATGGCTAGTGAATGTTCAAAATCTACCAGCCACTCAACAGATTACCATTGTTTTTTGGCTACTAAGTGAAGCAAATCTACTAGCCACTTGCATATTTTGCCAGCCATTGGCTAGTAAATGGAGTTAGTTTTGGACCCTGATGGAGGTTGAAAGGAGTAATAAAGTTTGCTGTCCTGGTTCAGACCATAGACTGTAAATAGGAGCCTCCGTGTTGTTTTATAATCCTCATCAGTAAAGAACACAACATGATTGGTTGATAACTTTATTTGTGGTGGGGAAGCTCAGAAAAATCGACCTTGTTCTGAAAAAAAAGTACGTTGTTTTTTCGCAGTGCAATATTTGCGTTCTGTGTGCAAGTATTTCTAAGAAAAACAACAGTTTGAACAAATATATTGACATGCAAATTAATCACATGAAAAATACATACACCCTACCACAGCTGCTTTTCCTAGGGTTGAACTAATAATGATGTGAAGTTTTGTAAGTTGTCTTAGCATTTTTTATATAACACCTTTTAAACCAAAGTTACAAGGTGCTGTACAGGGTACATATAATAATCAATCATGCAAATACAGTTACAATACAAAATAAAATAAACAACATATTAAAACAGTTAATTAAGCAATATCACACGAGAGGGAGTGATGTTGTGTGCCAAATATCTTCACTGCTGTGATTCAGTCGTAGGCACGAGGCCGCAGGCAGCAGATTATTTCTGCTGTAAAGTTGGCCATTTTAACATGAGGGTCTATGGGGATTGACTCGCTTTTGGAGCCAGCCTCAAGTGGCCATTCAAAACTGCAGTTTTTGACACTTCCGTGCTGGCTTCATTTTTCAGCCCCATGGGTTGCTACTTGGATTTTACTCATAAAGTTTGGTTTAAAAAGTCACGGTTCATACTATTCCGCCTGTGAAAACAGTTGTATAATAATTTGTCTGGCTCTAGAAGAGCTGCGCCAGATCTGAGAAAATATCCTTGATGGCTGTGTGATAATAACTAACTGATCGTTGAGTTTTGGACTTTTGGTAGGACAAAACAAGTAAACTGACGGAAAACCTTGGAAATTATGAGCATTTTTCACAGTTATTTAACATTTTATAGACCAAAATCATTAATCTAGAAAATAAACGTCACTTGTGGTTAATAGTCATTCCAAGTAGAATTTCCTGCTTTACTGTGCAATCATACAGCTACTACAAATACTATTCTATTACTATTATGACTAATAATCAATATAATATTGTAAAATAAAATAATCAAATTAAATAAAATCTACTTTATCTACAAAAGCAATATTTAAAAAGTGCTTTAGAACTACATACAGGAAACACACTGAGGAGATAAAAGGAGACAAAACAAAAGGTTGAAACCTGTCATTAAATGAATACAAAAGCAATTACATAAAAAAACAAGTTGATTAAATTGAAATGTAAAAGCTGGTTATGAATTGGAGAGCTGAAGGAGGGCAGAGCGTGATGACAGACTTTGTCTGGAGTCACAAAGTAGTCACATGTAGACTCGCACAGTGAGTCACCTCAGGACACTCACTGCAGTCTAATATATATAATATAATATTATTATTGATGGGGCAGTGGTTAGCACTGTCACCTCATAGCAAGAGGGTTCTGGGTTCGAACCCGACTTGGGGCCCGTCTGTGTGCATGTTCTCCCCGTGATAGCATGGGTTTTCTCCGGGTTATCCGGCTTCCTCCCACAGTCCAAAGACATGCAGGTTAGGATAGGTAACCCTAAATTACCCGTAGGTGTGAATGTGAGTGTGAATGGTTGTCTGTCGCTGTGTGTCTGCCCTGTGATTGACTGGTGGCCAGTCTAGGGTGTACCCCGCCTCTCGCCCAATGACAGCTGGGATCGGCTCCATTTCTTGATTTCTTTGGTAAAAAGCAATGGCTAAATATCCACTATATCTCACTGCAGCCTGACATTGTTGACTGGCTCCTTTATTGTATTATTTGTCTTAATCATAACTTTTGTATTAATATGCTTATAAATGGAATTTAAAAAATGACTGAGCCAATCTTGTATTTCCCTTCAGTCACAGAGCTGTCAGTGTGGTAACTAGCTGTGGTCACACATGCTAATTTCCTCCATTCTGTGTCCGTTAGCATGCTGTGATACTGTGTGTAGGAGTGCACTACAGGGAAGAATCAGTACTGTGCCGCAATAACTGTTACAAGAAACAGATTGTGCAGTTTGTATGTAAGAAATCAGTGTACTTTACCATTTAGTACTGACGCCTCTACCAGTGTTGGAAGGGGTACTTTAAAATGTATTCCACTACAGATTACTGAATACATGGTTTAAAATGTAATTTGTAATGTATTCCATTAGATTACTCTAATTAATACAAATGTATTCTTTGGATTACTTTTGGAATACTTCAAAATGTTCTCTCTGAGCTCATTTGTCTGTCTCTTATATTTCCAAAAACACATTCCTGACTGTGTCCTGGCTCTGCGTCATGTGGCAGGTGCACTGTGCACACACAAATTGTTGCACTTTAAAAAAAAATCTGTTGAAATGTTGTTGAAATGCTTTATATGAATTTTAGAGCAAATATAACAAAAACAAACTACAAGGACACTCAGAGAGCGCAGACCTCCACCAAGGCCATGCCCTATCTCACAATGTTAACAAAAGTGAAAAATAATTTTGGATCGGATTTTGGATATTTTTGGATTTGGATCCGCTCCAAAGTTTACTGGGGTCTTCATTGACCCACGCTACACCCTTCCACCAAGTTTGATGAAAATCAGGCCAGTAGTTTCTCTGTGATCCTGCTGACAAACAAAGAAACAAACCAAACTGAAAACATACCTAAAACTAATCTATTTTTTAAAAACAGTAACTGTATTCAGAATACCACTAATTTAAACCAGAACTGTAACAGAATACACTTACTCATATTTTAAATATGTAATACTTGTATACGGATTACTCTCCAACCCTGGCCTTTGCTAATCAAACTTAAACACAAAGATAAGATGATTGTCTTTTGTAGATTTAATGTATATTCTTCGCAGCACAGAATCCTGGGGAATTACAACCATATTGCACCGTTCCATGTGTCATCGTGTCAATGTTCAGAGACCATGTAGAATCTAATGTGCCCTTTATTAGTGCAGCAGATAACATCAATATTTGATAGGAATCGTGCAAATTATGATACAAGCATAAAATTTGGAGTGTTTGTTCTAAAGAAGGTTCGGATCAAATCTGCAAATTGAAAATCCAAGATGGTGGCCATTTTTCAAGATGGCTGCCAAATTACCCTCTCAAAGTTGATGTTTATCATAGAAATGTGTGTAGTTTGTCGATTTTAATTATCTTGATGTCAATTCCTATGTTTTCAAGCTAGCTGGATCTTGCCTGTCGAATTTGGTGCATTTTGGACACACGTTCAATATTAATAAAATTGAAATAAACAGCAAACAGTCACTCAGTGGAGAAAGTATGTAAAGTATGTGAAGTATGCCCCAAAGTATGTAAAGTATATCTGAAAGTATGTAAACTATGTGATGCATTTCCTAGACTTCCTGTGCAGACAGGAAGTAAGGCTTTATCCCCGCACTGTTTGATAAACCCGCCAGACTAGTATTTCTTTAAATCAATCACAATCGTCAGGACTTTGAGAACCACATGAGGGAGCCTAGACCTACCGATTTAGTCCTGTTACACGTTAATCGCAACATTAATGACGTGCCTATCATGCAACCGGGACATGTATTTAAACAGGAAATAGGAATTTCAATGTGATTTTATTGCAATCCCAGTGTTTTTTAACTAACCATACCAGGTTGTTTTGTTGTCGTCTAAACCTGCCGAATTATTCTCGCTTCACAACGTTAATCGTAATGTTAATGACGTGTCTATTACGCGACTGGGACAAGTTTTTAAAACGGGACACATTCGTATATTTACAAACTGCTGTGCAATACTTTTCGTATGATATACGAACGGTTTATGAGAATGCGTTGATCTTGAACTATAATCTTTCACTAACCTTAACCATACTATCGTTACCATGTGCAGATATTGTAGAAAACAAGAATTTTTAAACATCATTGAAAGGAATCCAGAGTTTTTCAAAGTTGCCCAATATATATTCTGGTCTGACAATAGGTAGCGATGTGGCTTTAGTGATGCTAACAGTGTTTGGTCCAGACTGATACATCTCCACAATTATTGGATGGATTGCTATGACATTTTGTACACATATTCATGATCCCCAGAGGATCACACTTTTCCTCATGTGCTACCAGCAGGTTCACATTTTTGGTTTTGAGTGAAATGTCTGAACAACTATTGGATGGATTGGCATGATTCAGACCCCCATGTTCCCCTCAGGATGATTTGCAAGGACTTTAAAAATGACTTTCCATTAGCTTCAGATCTACCTTGAGTTTAGTGCTAATTAGCTAGTTAGCATGCTAACATTTTACCTGAGTAAGAGTTCTGACCGACAGTAGCCCTGCGATAAATAAACAATTTATCAGTATATCAGTTCTGCCATTCTGCTGCTTTCAGTATTCTGCTAAAATACAACAAATTGCTTGTTGAATTAAAAAAAACTGAAAGGAAGTTTTTTCTGACATTTTATTGAGCAAATTGAACATTGAACTGAAGACAAAAGGCACCATTTAAAAAATAAATGATAGTTGCATTGTAAAGAGCAGTTTTCTACCGATACTAAAATCCATGAGTGTTTTTCACGATATGTCGCAGTCTTTCACGATGTGTTTATTGCACAAGTTGATAATGCAATGACGATAAAACAAAAGATATATTGTGCAGCCCTGCGTTTATTTGTACAGCCTCACAGAGGTGCCAGCATGGCTGTACACTGTCAAAATGGATTTATAGTTTTGTGTTATGCATGGTGAGTTTTTAATTAATTTTGTCACTTTTCCAACATGAACTCAACACAGGCTCATAGTGAGTGAGTGGTACGGCATGGGGTCAAAGGCTTTCTAATCTGATGGATGAAAGAAATTCACAAGTGGTTGAACTGTCGGGAAGTGATGATGAATCACTGGACTTCCCCACACTCTCAGAGTTCAGCATGAGCCGTGCTTGAACCTTTTTCAACCTTATCAGCGCGGTGGAGAATGTTAACAAGCTTATAGCTTTGTCACAGTGACCAGTACATAATTCAAATGAATCATTTTGTAAATTTTTTTCACCCACTTGTTGGTGCTCAGCCCAGTCGGCAGAATAAAATGTTGGCTTTGTACGTTTCGGCAAACCACAGAAATGTTACATTTGTACATTTCATACGTCTCATATCAACATTTCTAAAGTGACGTAGTTCAGATCACATGTATATGAGTTTCATCAGGAGGAGGAAGGTTGTGTCACCTGGGAGAGACAAGACAGCAGGAGACCACTGTTCAAGACCAACAAAATCATGTCTTTTTTTAATGCGAGATTGGGACATTTCTAGCCGTGGTTCTGGCGACAAAACCGGGTATTTAGCCAAAACTTTTCCTTTTCCTAACCGTAACCAAATGGTGTTTGTGCCTAAACCTACCTCACGTTAACAGCACCACACAACATATCCGCTGAAATGTACAAATATATCCATGGTTCGCAGAAACGTACAATGCCAACTATTATTCTGGCGATTGGCTTGTGGTGCTGGTGTTCTAAGTAGATCATGGATTGATGTAAGTTAATATTAATTTTGCAGTTTACAGAGGTACAGAGTAGAGGTTACCTACAGGTATTCACCACTCTGCCCTGTAACCATTCCCTAAAGTGCCCCAGGGATGACGTCTTTTTGTTAGCATCGCCCTGGTTCCCTCGAAAAAAAAAGCAGAGGATTTTGGATTTTTGGAGAAAATAAGCCCTGTGGCAAACACAAGCTCATGATACTTTTTGTTCAGCAAGATAATCTCTCCATATGAACACCACTTTTATGATTTTAGAAGAGTAAATGCAATCACCAGAAGTAAAAAGCTA